>JANHGD010009822.1:230760-240938 GCA_027560375.1 Imantodes cenchoa
TTTATGAATGGCTGTGAACCGCCCTGAGTCCCTAGGGAGAGGGCGGTATATAAGTACAATAAAATCAAAATCAAAAATCAAATCAATTACTTCTGAAAAACTTTGCCAAGAAAACTGCAGACCTGGTCCAGGCAGTCTTCAAGAATCAGACACAATTGAATAGAAGAAAAAATTAAAACATGATTCCCCCCCTCCATCAAATACTAGAGTAGGTTTGGCTCTGCTTGTGTTAGATTTCTTTTCCATTGTTCTCAATCCGTTTGAAATCATACTTCCTTTCTAAGGCAATGATGCATTCTCACTGTCTTCTTCTAGGCTATTTTTCAACTTTCTAGTCCACACTATACACTTAGGATGCCTTAATGATCTTCCATTCAAAGTACTATCCAGATCCAAAACTTTTTAAAAAATCATATTAGCCAGTATTGCCTAGATCAGTGATGGCGAACCTTTTTTCCCCTTGGGTGCTGAAAGCACACACGCATGTGCCCATAATTCAATGCCCCCCCATGTGACCTCCCCATGCTGCCCTGCCCCCGCATAGGAACGCAAGACACACACACACCCGCTCCCAACTTCCCATGGGCCTAGTAGGCCCGTTTTTCGCCCTCCCCAAGGTCCAGAGGCTTTCCTGGAGCCCTTGAGAGGGCAAAAACAGTCTCCCAGAGCTGAAAATCAGCTGGCTGGCATGCACATGTGTGCTGGAGCTGAGCTAGGCCAACGGCTCATGTGCCAGCATATATGGCTCCATGTGTCACCTGTGGCACGCGTGCCATAGGTTCGCCATCACAGGCCTAGATGATGCCACCTGTCTTGACTGATATTGAAATAGGTTAGGTTAAAAGAAATAAAGAGCCAAGCTAATGTGATATAATGATGTAGATTTTCAAAAGTAGGACAAGGATCATTTTGGACAAATTGCTACATAATCTATGAATAGGCAGATAGCCTTTGTTTGTCTTCAACTATTTCATACTGATTTACAAATGACTTTAAATGTAGTGTAATTTATTTAGATTTTGCTTAGCACAATTTGTTAATCCAGCTATTTGTGATCTGTAAATCTTATTTTTTGCAAATCATCCTTGAAACAGTTCATGTACATAATGATATGAACTTCATCCTAGGCAGCTTTTAAGAAAATATGGTAGGCACAGATATTAGAATTCATGGAAAATAAATGGTAATTTTGTTTATTTGGTCCTTATGTCTGAAATTTCTAAGCCTATCACTCAGAAAAGCTCCATAGCTCTCCAACTTGCTCACATGACCTTAATTAATCTTGCAAAATCCACAAGTTATCTATTATTTGGAGGAATGGTTCTTCAAAAAAAAATTGTGATTTGGATGGATACTTCTTCCTGCTTAAAAGCTTATCAAATCAAAGCTTTATTTATTACTTTATGGTAAGTAGATGAAAACAATTGTCAGACAGGGACACTTGAGACCAAAGGAGGGCTGTTATTTGGGTACTTAACAAGATAGTAGTTAAGATCTGTTACTTTTTACAAAACACATTTTACTGCCTTCCTCTTCATGCATATTCTGAAGGAAGAAAACCATCAAAGAGATTTAGTGAATACTCTGAGGTTTTTAAAATGCATTTAAACTTTTCAAGGTGATTTCAAAAGCCTTTAAGAAAGGAGAGTTTTTTAGATACTCTATTTCCTGCTATGAGTGAGAGGAAAATGAATTTTTTTTAACAACACACACTGACTTTATAGTCAGAGTCAGACCTTTAATACTGTAAAAATTCAGCTGCACTGCTTTACTCATTTTTTTGGGTTAACAATAAACAAGGAAGGAAAGTGTATTGAAATTTGAGAAGTGATTTTATGACAGTGATGAAGATTATACCATACAAGCACCTTATTAGGATTTATGTCCACAATTCTAGTATTTAGATGACTGATGCCATCTCAGTTTTGTACACAGTAGTTTTGATACTGCTTTCAGTCATGGGGCCAAAGATAATCTGCTATTGTCAAGGTGGAGAAGATAGTGAATTATATAGCTATGAACAAAAGGCTTTTCATTTTGTTTTCTAAGGTTATAATTGCAACAAATTATTATTGCCGAGGAAGGAGAGAATCGGAAATGCATCTTTGTTTGTTTTAATACTTTAGGTGTGGGAAGAGCTTTTTATCATGTTGTTCTTTGCCTGAAAATAAGTTGCCTTCATGGAAAAAGCAAAAGGAAATAATGTAATCGCCATTTCAATGTAACTCTGTAGAAAACTTGCCTTTCGCCCGCCATCTCTCTTGCTTTATCTTACTGAGAACTACTTCCCATGCTGTGCACATTTTCCAAGCTTCATCCGGGATGATTATTGACGGTAAAGGGGGAACCTCGTTAATTCTAAAGCTCGGCTTCTTCGAGCAGTTAATCGCGTGTTTGGATTATGCTATTCCGTCCTCTATTACGGTCGATCCAATAGATTGGAATTGTCTGAAAAAAGCAGGATGGTGACTGTAAAATTTTACGAACGGGGGTGAGGCGTGAACGAAAAAAGCGCTAAACCGAACACGGTACTGACGGGGTGTCTTTTGAGAGCGTGCGCAGCCGCTCTCCTCTCCTTCCACGCCTCCCTTTTTCCTAAGGATGTTTCCCTCTTTGTATCGGCAGCCGCATTTACACAGCGCGCGGCTGGAGGGGAATCGTAGAGGAAGCGAGGCTGGGGCGGCGGGGGGGCGGGGGCCGGCGAGGGCGCGCCAAGCCGAGCGGGTTCTACGTGCCAGATGTTAGCCCCGCCCCTTGCGCCTGTTTGGCTGCCTCCGTGTGGCCGCGCTCAAGCGCTCTGTGAATCGAGATCTGAGGAGTTAGCCGGTTGCTATGGCGGCGAGGAGCTGGTCACGTGGCCCGGGTGCTGCTCCCGGCTCTTTGACGTCACCGGCCAGAAAGGAGGGGAAAGAAGACGGCGGCGAAGAGAGGCGGACGGAATCGGTAGTAAAGGAAAGCAGCAGCAGCAGCAGCAGCAGCCCAGCCCGTCCCAGCCTCTCCTCGCCCAGGCACCCAGGTTTTGGGCTGCTTGCTTTTGGGAGCGCTCCAATGCCTGGTCCTACTCAAGCGCTGTCCCCAAATGGAGAGAACAACAACGACATCATCCAGGATAACGGCACCATCATCCCTTTCAGGAAGCATACAGTACGGGGGGAGCGTTCCTACAGGTAACCCGCTCTCTTTTCTCTCTCACCACCCTCTGTGCCAGTTTGGGCGTGCGCGCTGCGTGCGCGTCGTGCACACACACACACAAACACGCACACACCCTGACCCCTTGGAGAATTGCTGCAGTGTCGGGTGGAAAAAGAGCAGGGTTGCAGGACATTGCATAATAAAAACAGCGGGGCACCGAAGCCTAATCTAGCGTGTCTCCTCGTGTAGCGGGTAGCATGTTTAGCAGTTTCAATGAGCTGCTTGCATTGTCTCGGAAAACCTGTGAATTTTCTTTTCGTCTTACAGAGGCGCTTTCCCTTTCCTTATTTTCCAGCTCCCCTTCCTATTTTCTTTTTTCTTTTCATTTGCATGGCGAAAAAGGGCTGTACATTCTGGATTGAATGTATTTTTGTGTGTAGGTATATAAACACACACACACACACACACACACAAAGGGCTGTAGCATGAATGCTGGTGTTTTTCTTCATATTCTTTTGTAAAGCAAAGCCGGCGTTTGGAAGATCACAGAAGAGGAGGCTGGGAGAGAAGAAAGAAGCAGGCTTATATAATGGTGCACTGCCTTGGTGTGCAGGAGAGAAAATGGAATCCTCTAGATTAAGCTGCAGTGTGTGTGATGGTAAATCACCAGATTGATGGAGCTTTGTAAGAAATGCAACCCCCTGATTGGTGGAAGCTTGACAGTAGAGGTCAGAGTGTCAGCAATACATTAAAAATCCTCTTAATACCCGGTTTGGAAACTAGGTGGACTGTACAGTAGCTGCTAAAAGACTAGGGGACAACTAAGGATATAAATGGACATGCCTGTCTTTTTTTTAAAAAAAAATTATATTATCATTACATTTCTTGCTTTGATAGAGTCTGTTGGCTGTTTTCTTATCCATAGTTGTAAAACGTCTTTAATATTAGCTTGGCATGTACCTTTGGTAGAAGGGTTCCCTCTTTCTGCCCCTCCCCCTAGACACATTAGCATATCTGGCATGTTCCCCCTAGATAGAGTCATTAAGATTGCTTCCATTTTCAGTAAGGATAGAAGTGTAGCTGAGAATGAGCCTCATGTTTGAGGCTTTCTTATCCCTGCATTCTGAAAAGGTAAGAATGATTGAATAACACAACTGGATGCATCAATACCTTTATGTTTCTTTCCCACAATCTACAATCTACCACTTTCTCTTTTTAAGAGTAAAGTGCTTTGGAGAAAGCTTCTGAAAATGAAAATTTGTTAACATGTTTAGCAACACTGTGAAATGTAAAATCAGAAAAAAAAAGTCAATTTGAGTATTCGACAGTGTATGAATAGTACTTTCAAGCAATATTGCTGCATGCCATTAGCATAGCTAAAGCCAATCTAACTATAGGTTCCTATTTTGTTTATGAATGGCTGAAGTCACAAAAATGTTTTAAAATAGTATAACTCTCTGAATTATTTGTGAAATCAAAGTTCTTTTTCTTATATTTGTTAACACCCATTCAGTCTGGACTAATCTGAAAAGCACTAATTGCTTAAGCTTTTCTCTTGTGTTAATTCCCAAAACTTTGGATTATTTTTGTTTAAGTCTTATTGAGAAGTCTTATTTCTTATCTTCATTCATTCCACTATGTAGATTTCCGTTGGAAAATTTATTTGATAAACCTTTTATTAAAAAACTGATCTCTCTAATGTTAATCTCATTAAGAACATTTCATTTTTGTTGATAAACTATCAGAGATCTCATTGAAGATATCAGTCTTAATACTGTAGCATTACTACTGAAAATAACTTATTTACTTGATCAACAGTATATACTGATTTTTTTCTTTAAAGAAAAAGCTTCTTTGCTTAGAAGAAAATTTTATGTTCCAAAAGTCTAGGCTACTGCAAAAATGTAACACATTATTTGGGGATAACTGCAAATATATTTCAAAGGATAATGGAAATGCTTGGTTTAGATTAGGTAATAAACTTGTGTTTTATTTCTTCCCTTCTCCAATATATTTTAAAGTTTTCTGAAATAAATATGGTATTGAAGCAAAATGTTCCTGCAGCACTCTAATTGCTACTACTTGATGGATGTTGTGTTTTATTTCTGACATGTGCTAACTATATGATTACAGATAACCCATTCTACATATTTTCACAAGCCAAAGACACCAAAATACAAATTTATGAATAATCCACAGACTGGCATCTGAAAGCCAAATATTATTTAGTTCATATTTCACCGAGGTGCATTCTTAACAGCCACCATGAAATTGTAATTGTTTCAGTTGGTCTGGTCCTCTAAAGTATGCCAAGATCAACTGAAATGGAAGCCTCTGTATGAAAGTAAGCTGATATTTGAACAATTTCTGATCCATAAAAATGCCAACTATATGATTTCATGTATATTTAGTTCCAGAAGAAAAACAATCTAAGAATGTAAGTTGTGTAATTATGGTGCCATTCTGGCAATGATCTTATATTATTTTCATAGCAAACATAATTCCCATTACATACAGTAGACTTACTCCCAGCTGCATCTCCATAGTGTTGTGGTTAATCTATTCTATTCTACTTGAATTAGATTAACAAAAACATAACATACTTTAAAATAAAGATTAGAATTTTCTCAAATCATTTCCTCAATTTTTGAGTGCAAATACAAAAATGGATTGATTCTTAAAACAGAAATCATATAAGCCTCCAAATCACAGATGTACAAATTTTGTTCTTAGGGCCATATACAACCTCCTGAAAACAATAACAAAGCAACAACAACCAACAACAACAAAGGCACACCCTAAAAAGTTGCCACAGAATTAGAATTTTAATATTCCACTTTGGGAAATGTTCATATATGTGAGAAGTAATCGTATTAACTTAGTATTGAATTTAAATTTAAAATTACATTTGGTCCCACCCAGCTTTTTATCCTCATTCTGTCATACGTAGCAGTGTTTTTCCTGATGCAACACTTAAAAGATGAATTGGCCCTCAGCCTCGCAAAAGTTGTTCACTTCTGCACTCTTCTGGATGCAAAATATGACACAAGCTGTAGGTTTGCATGCTTGTTTCTTTGATTTTGAATGAGGTTTCTGTTTCCTGCTTAGCTTTATCTCTAGGTTGCTATTATGCCTTATATGCTGAAATGTGGTTAGTAAATGTACTTTACATATGAAACTTCCTTGGTTTTTTAATGTTGTAAAAACCCTTTAAAATGTTCTTCAGAGTGCTTAGGAGTGGCTTCTTTGGAAGCTGTTCCCAGTTATCTCCGCTCATGCACAACAGTTTTGCTTTGCTGAGAAGAAAATACTGATCAGGAAATTGAGAGAAATGTTGCACAAAATGGAGAAGTGCGGAAGTGTAAATTGTTGGGTCACTTCCACTCAAAATATTGTTTGAATTAAGACTACCTTATTTTTTATTAATCTGAATTCTTAATTGAATACAAACATCCTCAGGACTTTCCAGAGAATTTGCCAGCATTTTCTTCTTTCTGGTATTATAACTGAGAACTGATATTTGTCTCTTTTTGTACTGTATTTTGAAATATAAATAAACCAATTTCTGTTGGCATAATTTTTAAAAACAGATGCTAGTATTTAGATTGCAGAATTTCATTTTCCCAGATATAATTTTAAGCTGAAGTTCTTTGGTTAATTGGGGACCTACTCTTTAATGTATACAATTTCCATTTTGGAGAGAGTTGATAAAGCATACCCACTTGAAAAGCCTCCAGTAAACCAGACTAACATTTGCTTGATACTACTCTACAAGTTCTCTGACATTTTAAGCAGACCCAGCAAGGAGTCTGCTTTTTTTCTTCTTTTATGGCTCTACACATGTGAGATATGATCATATCGCTTATCTAATTTCTGGTGAACATTTCTTTACTATGGAGTGGAAAGAAAATTGAGGATTAGTATTCTTTGCTAAGTGAGTTAATAATTGTCACTCATGCAAGTCAAGTTACTCTCATAATTAGTTTCCTGTTGAATCTTGTGTTTTCCAAATCCTACATTCAAGAATTACATCAGAACGTTTCTATTAATGTTAGCAATAAGACATATATTGGTAATTCCAACTGGCTATTTGTTTGAAGTGAGATTTGAACACACCCTAATTGTCTCAACATATTTTTTTAAAAAAATCTTTTGTTACTCTTACAAAAAAATCTTTAATACGTGGCGTTTAAACTAGTATATTTTCTACTGCCAATTTCCATTAAGAGATGGCCAACAGAATTCTCCACAAACTGTTATGTATGATTATATAGGAAAGCAATGCATATTAACTGTACAAATTAATGAACTTTGACTTTGAATATAGACTTCTTAGTTGCAGATGTGTGATACTGTACTTTCCTCTGAAAATATGGAGTTAATATCAGATATATAATAGAGAAGGACCCCTTTCTCCATTATTCATTCATAATGGTATGGCTAGTCCTCAACTTACAATTACAATTAGGCCTGGAATTTTGGTTTAATTCACTGGAATCATTTAGTGAGGTGCCTATGTGTCCGCCTCATTCAACAACCATAAACCTGACCCTCATAGTAGTGGTCACTACTATGAAAGAACTGCCTGCGGAAAGAGGGCAGGCAGCTCTCCTCCATGCACAGCAGGGAAATCCTGTGCTGTGCTGGAAAAACAAAGATTGGATCCCAAAGAGCCAAGCTTAATTTCTCCAGCTTACCGCAAACCTTCCCCCTCTTCTCCATGTGTGAAAGGAACTGCCAGACTGGGCCAGAGAAAGGAAGCTTGGATCCTGAAGATCTGAACTGCCTTTTCCTGGGCCAGCAAGGTAACTCCTCTTCCCTCATTGTACAAAAGAAAATTGCTGTGCTGGACTGGAGAAAGTAAGCTCTTGCCTTCTGTGTGCTAGCTTTTCTACTCTTCAAAAACGTTGCATTCTGGCTAGAAAACTAGCAAATGCAATTTTTTTGAACTTTTAAGTACAAAAGTCTTTTCCTGTGATGCTGACTTTCTGAAGAAGCAAGTAGAGAAGATTGCAAATGGTGATTACATGATTGAAGGACACTTGGCTACCAGTCATAAGGTTGTCAACTGCCTAAAATACAATCATGTGCCCTCCAGGGTGATAAAGCAGTAACTTCAAAGATGGTTCATAAGTAATCTTTCCTGAGTCTCTTTGTAATTTTGAACAGTCATTAGGTGATCGATAATAAATTGATGACTACCTATCTATCCTTCTAAAGTCTTGGACTCCTTTATTTTCTGAAAATGCTTTAACTTTTCACAGAACTGACTAGAGCAGTGGTTCTCAACCTGGGGGTCGGAACCCCTTTGGGGGTCTAACGACCGTTTCACAGGGGTCGCCAATTCTTTGCTTATTTCATTTAAAGTTTTGGGGTTTTTTCTTTCCCACCCACATTTTAATAGAAGATGAGGTGGAGCCAAGTCTTCACTCTTAACTAATATGTTTGTTAAAATATAGTATATAGAAAATAATAGCGAAGGTGTGTAAAATCAAGCATCTCTGGTTCTTTTATGTTTTCTCCTAAGGTTTTGGGAAATATGGTTCCCTTTTTTGGTCACAATAAACCATTTTAGGGTAGAAAAACATGATTTCTTCTCTTTCTCACTTTCTAAAATTAAATTTCATGTTAAATACTATTTAATGTCCATTTGTTTATGAACTATTGCTTTAAATTTAAATTGGAAAAGTGAGAATGCAATAGTGGCGAATATCTGTAGCTTGGATGTAGGATGAGGGTGAAAGTTCATTCTCTGAGCTTGTGGGTTGGTTTCTGTTTTATTACCAGGCTAGGTAGCATCTTCAGCGGAGTTCACAGGATGTCAGTGTCAGTGTTTATAAACAGAAGAACACTGACACTGACATCCCTTAAACTCTGCTGAAGATGTTCAATTTGTAACAATGAAAATATATCCTGCATATTAGATATTTACATTATGATTCATAAGAGTAGCAAAATTACAGTTATGAAGTAGCAACGAAAATAATTTTATGGTTGGGGGTCACCATAACACGAGGAACTGTATTAAGGGGTCGCGGCATAAGAAAGGTTGAGAACCACTGATCTAGATAGTCTACTTCCTTTGCGAGGGATGGGGGCTCATCAATTCTATTTGGAAGCATCAACTCTATTTGGCATCAGTTCTCCAGGCAAGAAGGTCTTTCCTATTTCTGATACAAATTCTCGTAGGTCACAAATTGTCAACAGAGTCCGTGTGGGGACCAGGAAATCTATGACCACACTAAAATAGCAATAGCATACCACTTAGTCTTATACACTGCTTCACAATGCTTTTACAGCCCTCTCTAAGTGGTTTACAGAGTCAGCATATTGTCCTCAATAATCTGGGTCCTCATTTTACCAACCTCAGAAGGATAGAAGCTGAGTCAACTTTCAGCTGTTCAGAATCAAATTCCTGGAGTGAGCAGCGAGTTAGCCTGCAGTACTACATTCTAACCACTACGCCACCATGGCTTGGTATATGATACCTATGGTGCTGAAAATTAAAATAAAGGTAAAGCAATTTTAAATAAAATCCAAAATTCCACATGAACCTTTATATTGCATACGATAAATGTAAGTATACCAAAGTTTCCTGAGAGATCTAATGAGATGTGATCTTGAGATCTGAAAAAACTGCCTCAAGCTGTTAAGCCAGTGAATTGAATCTATGAACATCTTGTGCCTATAGCGAGATGATGGCAAACCTATGGCATGCGTGCCACAGGTGGCACGTGTAGCCATATTGGAGGGCACACGAGGTGTTGCCCTATGTCAGCTCCAACGTGCATGCACATGCTAGCCAGCTGATTTTTGGCCTTGGAGAAGGCCGTTTTGCCCTCCAGAGGCTTCAGGGAAGTTTTTCTGAAGCCCCGGAGTGCAAAAAACCATCCAATGGGCAAACTGGAAATTCGGAAAAATGGATTTCTCGTTTGCCCATTGTGCTGTTTTTTGCACTCCGGAGGCTTCAGGGAAGCTTCCTGAAGCCCCGGAGTGCAAAAAACAGCCCAATGGGCAAACCGGAAGTTCGGAAAATGTTTGGCCAT
>JANHGD010009822.1:268125-278365 GCA_027560375.1 Imantodes cenchoa
GCCCACCAAGCCATACCATGCCCACCAAGCCACGCCCACAGAACCGGTAGGGAAAATTTTTAGATTTCATCACTGATTTAAAACCATTTTCTTTGCAGAGGAAACGATCAAGCTACCTAGAACATGCTTGTTTTCCTGACGAGACGCCTAGAGAGGAAGAGAAGAAAAATCCTCATGCACCAGTGGCTGCTGCTTCTATTTCAAATGCCTGGCATCATTGTGGTGATGGGTTTCAGATTTCATCTTCATTGGAGGTTAATGTTTTATGTTTTCATATAGGAGAGCTTGATCCTTGGTGACGAAGAGTTAATAAATTTTTTTATGGAGACTGCCAGATGATTCTTAATTGTTTAGTTACATGGATTTTCCTTCTTTATTCATTTCTCCATAGCTTTCTAAACACTTATAGCAGCTGCTTTTTGCATCCACTTCATTTTGTTCATGACCACTTTCAAGTAGGTTCCCAAATCAGAAGTAAACATTCTGATTTCAGTATTAATGTGTGAATCAGGCCTAAATGTAGTACCCTTGAAAACTAATTAGAAATTCCAAATTATGTCGAGTGCTGCTTCAAAGTCAAAAGTATTTTTTTTCTGGTGTCACTTTTAGCTTTTTAGGAGCATGTCAGTGATTGCATTCCAAATATTTTTGAGGAGAATCAAAACAAAAGCTTGCTTTCACTTATTTTTTATTGTAGTAATATGCTAGGAAGGAAAGTCAAAGTATTGATGGCCTTAGCCTCAAGCTGCTCCTAATAAATGCCTGGTATGCCTACGAGAAGATCAAATTTATTCTTGACTTGAATGTGGACCATCTGGCAGACCTGGTGCATATTAGCAAGATATGGCTAGCTAGGTGAAGGCAGTAATACCATCCTGTTGGAGATTTGCTCAGCTGGGTTTTGAGTTTTGCAGCAATTGCAGACTGAAAACCAAGGGTGGTTTGCATTACTGCTATGGAACAACTTGCTTGTGATGAGGCAAATGGCTAGATGTAAGTACTTATAATCTAATTAGGCATTAAAACCAGTAGGGTATCCTCCCTAATTTACTAGCCACTCTAGGCTGGTATTGGAGTCCCTTCAGTTTTTTTGTAATTAATAGCTGCAGTTCTTCAAGCCAGAAAAGTCCTAGAGCTCATGGCCTCCAATGACAACTACAGGGTTCTCTCAATAAACTCTGGCTTGATACATACAAGTGGTCATACATTAACACTCTGGAAGGCGTGAAGCTCTTCAAAAGGTAAGTGAGGAGCATGCTTGGCCTGGTGGGGCGGGAAGTCCTGGGAGAACTGAGTGGGAGTGGGAAAAGACTGGGGGTACCCAAGGAGAGGGAAGAGCATGGGCATCTCAGGGAGGAAGGGAGGCCTTGGGAGGGATGGGAGAGGTGGGCCTGGGCCTGTGCTTGTGTTCTGTGATCCATTTAATAAACTGCACATTTGTTTAACAATTGCATTGGGGAGAGTAGTGGAGTGTGTGTCATGAAGTGAGGTACTTCACTTAACAGTCATTGTGACATGCAACCATAATGTTATTGACATCCCTTTTTAAGGATGATACATGGTTCTTTGGGCCACAGATAGATATATGTAAAGAGTATAATTAGATGTGATCCTATCGTGCCATTCTTGTAGAAGCTATGCTAATTGACTTTTTATTTTGGATTGCTGATGCCTCAGTTCACCTGAATGGTAAGAATTTGTCCTCATATCAATTTTTATTTTGAGATCTGTTGTGAAACTACCCTCAAAGTACATATTATGACCTGCTTTACCTGGACTGAGTCACAATGAATTTTTTTGCAGAGGAGTTTAATATTGCCAAGATTTTTAAAAAAAATAAATTGCTCTACTTACAAAACAGTTTAAAGGATAGGGTATACATGTATACGGTTGTCAAATGACTTGACTGCAGCATTCTCAATAATTTGAAATTACAGAGATGAATTGATGGAAGTCTGGAAGATGCAGTAAAATCCATTTATTTACTGCCAGGGTAGATAAAAACCAGAATAAAACTAATCTGAATAAAGATATTAGTATTCAGTGGAAAACACAGTTAACAGTTTTAACAGTTAACAGTTTAGCAGTTAAAGAATTGGCTGTTTTGTGGGTCTTAAGTTCAGAAAGGGTAATTTTTTCTGTTTTACAATGTATTTGTGATGTTGCTATTAGTTGTGATTATTTTGTTTTGCAGTGGAAGTATCTTTGGTAACTGCATACTACATGAAGTAGCATTTTTATGTATTTTAAAAGAATATTTTGGTAAAAATTTACAAATATAATTTACACAATACTAAATTATATATATTCTTCTCTTCAAACAGACTGAAGAATCTTTAAGAAAACCAGTTAGAGCTAAAAAGTCTTTTGCATCATTGCTTAGCTCAAGTGAAGGTACAATACTATGTTTTTTTTCATTTTATTAATATAAATGTTATTTGTATTACACTCAAAAAATTTTCATAGTTCATGAATTTGGTGTTGGTTAAAAATAGATGTTTGTCTTGGATTATGTTACACAATTGAATTTCCGATAAGCTTTAGTTTTAGTTGGTGAGATAACAGTGGCTGAGTGGTTTAGGAAGATCTTGGTTCAAATCTGTCCCTTGAACCAATAGATGATCTTTGGAAGATAAAATAGAATTGTTGTAAAGAGTGCAACAAGCTATTGTATAAATACTGCTTAGAATTATAATCAAAATTCTGATTACTGTTACACATTCAGCAACTATTTAAAGATAAACATTAGTTTTTTAGTCTTCAAATTACAAAGTATTATTTAAGCATCACAATAAATTAGTTTATCATATATCAACTTTCCCTGGGCTTGTATGTGCCTCTTCTTTCATATACTGCAAAAAAGTTTGTAAAGTCTTAATTTTTAATTAATTCTGCTAAGCTATAGTTAATACCAAATATGGCACTTCTACACAGTAAATGTATTTTAAAAGTCATCATAGTTTAGGGGTCAATGAACATTAGACCTTTGAAGTACTTAATTTAGGATGAGAAAAAGGAATGGCATCAGATTTGGGTATATGAAGGAGCCACGCTTTTCACCATCACAATAAGCCATAGCTCATCTTAATAGCTAAATGTAAAAGCTAAATATCTTCTCAAAAGATATTGAGAATATGAGAATATGAATTTAGCAGCTATTTTGTATATATTTCTGAACGGGTTTTAGTGATTTAGTGTGTTTTGGTTTTATATATAATACTCAGTGGGAAACTGAGAAAAAGTGAGAGACAATAAAACACAGCTATTGCCATTTGGAAATACTTGATTTAAAATATCGGTTCCTAAATTGGAATTTAAAATCTGTATTGTATGCTGGAACATGTGATAAATTTTGTTCCCTTATTGTCACAGCCTTACTGCTGTATGCAATATTTGGACCAATTCTATGCATATTTTAAAGTTTATTATATCAGTTTAAAAGTATAGCTTCAGATATTCTGAATGATTAAATGCTGATTAAAATGGGATTTCTATTGCATTTTATATTTAAGTAATATGATGTTTTAATTAAAGCTGAAGAAACTAGTAATGTGTTACATTTTTTTCATTTTTTTTTTCTATAGAAATCGCTAAAACTGAAAACCTTTGTGAATTTACTGACATTGTATGGAGTTCCAGTGGGAATGAATTTTCAGACGAGGAAAATGACATTGCAGCCTCAGATTTTCTTAATATGAAAATGAAGAAATATAGAAAGTATTCTCTGATCTCCAAGGAAGTGTGTAATAAAGGTAACACATTTTCTATATACAATATAAAAATCAGTTTTCATTTTTAATTTTCAAAAAGCCATATTTCCCATATTTGCATTTTCTCCATAGAGCGAATCCTACCCCCCTTTTTTTCTTTAGACCTGGAAAAATTCTATTCCTGAGGTCTCTACTAATAGCTCTACTATTCTTCAGAACAATCTGCTCTTAGAACCTCAGTTCTGAATTCTTTCTATTTTTTAGCATTTTATTTATACATTTATTTATTTGCTCTGTTGACAATTTAGGTACATTTCACAAATATTACTGTTATTGCTGTTACTTCTATTATTAAATCTTGGAATCAAATTAAATAGCAGGGAAATTTGGAGGAATGTTTATGTGTTAAAATGTAATAGGATATTTTTATTTATTTGATATGCTTAACAGACTTATTCAGATAAATGCAGGCTTATAACAATTACAAATAATATGTCCATAGTGTACTTCAACAATGTGAACACTTATGGAAGAAAAAATGATAGAACATCTACAGTAAATAGTGTAATAGTACAAGATTCTTCATAAACCTATAGCACCATTATTCAAATTGATAACATTCAATATATCAACCCTCTAATAATTAAGTAGTAATATACAATTCACAGTCAAACATTGACAAGATACCATCCAATTAGCCACCTCGGTCACTCAGGAAGACGCACGACCTGCTCTCCACCCTGAGACAGTGGCCTGACTTGGCTGCGGCCAATGATCTGCATTGTAATGGGCTTCAGGAGGAGGAAGGGCCACCATCTCCTCCATTGTGAAGTGCACTAAATTTAACTGCTGCGCAAGGCGCTGAGAGATCAGCGGGCACACAATGGCGACAACAGCAGCAGCAGAGAGAAACAACCAGGCCAGTGTCTCGGGGTGGAGAGGAAGTTGTGCATCTTCCCAAGTGACTGAGGTGCATGCAACACCAAAAAGGGCTGGAAGATGCGCCCGTGAGACTCAGCAAGAGATGAAGCAAGTACAGGGGTGCTTTGCTCCCTCTCTGAAATATGGAGTGAGTCCCCATCCCCCACCCTTACCTTCTCAGGCCAGGCGAAGAGGGACTGCGAGGGGACGGTGAGGGGCGGCGCCAGCCACTGATGGGTTCAGCCGACAGGGAGCCACAGCAGGGGGATGAAAGCTGCGGGTTGCTGACACCCATTGCTTCAGCCCGCCTGCGCCACCACCACCCCTTGCCGCAACAGCACCATTACTTTGTTCTGGCGGGCGAGGGCTGCACTACTCCTTGCACGTTGCACCACCTGCAAAGTTGCATGTTGAACATACCACCCTCTACGGTGGAGATTTCCAGCCCCACCATGAGCTGCCTGGACGATCCCATATTCCACAGCTCTAGTCACAGGACTGGCCCATTGGTCATCCCGGAACAGCTCCTCCACCTGGCTGCACTGCGAACCACCAACATTTTCACGCGGACCACCAGTGGTCTGCGGACCACCAGTTGGTGACAGCTGGTCTAGAATATACGCTGACAGATTGGCTAGGATGGTTAGAAACAACTGGAAAGAGACTGGTTGATAAGTATAAGTAACCTGGTCCCAAGCCATAAAGCTACCAGCACCTTGAATCACATCTGGAACATATAAAATGCTACTGAGAAATGGAGTTAGGATTAGAGGGTGGATGCTACCTTCAACTAAGCTCTCCAGATCCAAATCCTGACTGAAAAAGCCCAGATAATGTACTTCTTCTAGGGGGCTTTGTAGATATATCGGTATTTTGTGCAAGCTCAGCCAGTATAGCATGTTTAAATGAGAAATATGTGATTATTAAGCTGTAATAGTAACTAGTAGCTACATTACAGTTAGTAAAATTAAGTGGGAAAAGAGCAGTGGTTTACCCATTTAGAAAGTACTTTCTTTTGTGAAATATAACAACTAGTCTTAGTTGCCATCAAATCTACACAAAGTTGTGGTCATTAACTTAGATTCTATATAAGAAATTAGATATGCCTGAAATATAATAAGCGTGTAAGAATGTTAGTAGTTTTTAAAATGTCTAACTTCTGGAATTTCCCCCCCTCCCCTGCGCCTTCATGAAGAACCTGAATTCATTGAGTGGAAGAATGACAGTGATTATGAGCATGATGAACAATGTAGTGAATCAGAAGGTAATGAAGTTCCTTTGGATATATTGGATACAGATTCATGCCCAAACAGCACTTTCAAAGCCGATGGAGAGAAGGAAGATGAACCCTCAAAGGTAAAAAAAAAGATCGAGGCCTTTTAAAAATGTTTGCTGCCAGACTAACTATCCACTCTATTCGAAAGTGGAAATTATTGAGTACAATTTAATGCATTTTATTTTTGTTCTTTTAAATCAGTGGCCGTTGCCCTTTTCAGCACCAGGGACTGGGTTCCTGGAAGACAGTTTTTCCCTGGATGGGGCAAGGGGGAGGATGGTTTCAGTTTCACTCACTTGCCTGCCGCTCACCTCCAGCTGTGCGGCCCGGTTGCTAACAGGCCAGCGACCGGTACTGTTTTTAAATTATAAGCATTTTTTAAATTAAATGCATGGAATCCTGAGACCTATAGCATTCAATGAGGAAGAAACGTTTTAATTAATAATAAATAAACATGGTTCACCAACTTTGCTCTTTTAAACTTAATATCCTGGTGTCATGGTTCCGAGTAATGGGCCCAATCAGTTCAGGACTCTGGGGCTGTGGCTTTTCTCAAAGATCTATTTTATCAGCACGTTCAAATGTGAAACCAAGTCTAAATATTTCCCACGTTTTCTTACAATAAAATAAATAGATATCCACCCCTGTAGGGTCACCGGTCACGTTAACCAACCAGATAGATGGCAGGGCCTTATCGCTATTATGTCTGGCACCTGGGAAGAAATTATCCCACACCCTATAGTTCCCCCTTCCCCCATATGTATGGCAACTAAGAAATGAAGTAAAAAGAACATGGCTTCAGCTAAAGTTGTTTTGAGAGTTGACACCTGGTTTATAAAGGATTTCAGTATTCTCCAATAGAGGGAGACAGGAATCATTTTTTTCAAGTTTTAATTTAGAAGAGAATTGATAAAGAATTTTATGTGCTTTATCCTGTACTGAAGTACTAAAAGTACTTTTTTTAAAATAGGTTGTAAAAATTTAATGTTTGGCCAACTATCAGTAGGTAATAAATGCAGGATATCTGATAAATGTGACATCATTAATCCCAGATTAAGCAACAGAAGCTCATCAACATTAAAATTGGGGGAATAATATTTAAAGATTAGAGAGAGGGAGAGCATTGTTATTATTTAGGGTAATCTAATTTAAGCAACACCTATTCCAAAATGCCAGCTGTGCTACTGAAAAGCAGCATTTTCTGGCCACAGTTCCTTCTTGTTCCCAAAAGTGGGAACTATCATTTGTTTTTGATTAAGGTGAATAAAAAGTTTAATAAATAAAGTCAAGAAACCTGGAGGTACAATGAACTAAGCTTTGTATGGTTTAATGTGTTACATGAACCCAACCATAATGTTTTGTAAATCATGGTTTAGTGGTATGACTGAGCCTATTGGGATGGAAATGTACCTTTCACTCTTTCTCCCTAAAAATTCTCTTGGCCCCATCTTTTGTCCTGTAGGAATGACATGTCATCCTAGCTATCACCAAATGCCTTCTATATGTGGGATTAGAATTGTGATAATGCATCTCTAAATTAATTTTTAAATTTCATTGATTTTTTTCATCAAGATCAGAAGGAACATACTAAAAACAATAAAAATAATAAAGTGGCCACAAATGAAAATCAGCCAAAAAGAAACATTATTAAAAATGCTAAACAATTGGATATATGCTATCAAAAGCAATTATCTTAATTTTGATTAGAGGTATCAGCCCTTTTCCCTATTGGGAAATTAATATAATTTTTTTATTTAAAACATGTAAATGTCAAACAACCTCTTTTCGCTTTAAATATTAAAATGCAGGTAATTGGTTTTGGAAAAAAATAGATTACAAAGTTATTCCAGTCCAGAACATCTGGAAATAAATTGAACAAGAAAAGAATCTTAGAATATATGGAGTAAACACAAGAATTCCTGCAGACCACAAGATGGTGCTATCATGCTAAGAGAAAACTTGCCTTAAAGACGTGAATTAACACAAATTCTTTGATGATTGGGTTCCAGTTGACAGTAAATATAATGCTTTAAGGAGGAGCATATTTTTTTAAATTGAACACAGAAAAAACAAACATTAAATTAAGCAGTTTCTAGCTAGGACACCTATTTCTTCTTAGGTAATATCCCTTGAATCAGATTTTTCTTCTCATTTAATCCACCTAGACTTCCCTTCTGTTTTTTGGAAGTTCTAGAGTAAACTCTAAACTTGGGTTGAAGAGAAATTAACTTTCTTCACTATATCATATTCACTATATGACGCAGTTTCATATTTGACTCTTTTCTCCTAGAGTTATGTCTTTGGTTTCCAAAAATACAAATTACCTTCTTCCTGGAGGGTGTGTGTGAGAATGGGGTGCATCTGTTGCTTTCTATGTATCAAAGTGAGCATCATGTAAAGCAGTAGATTCAAAGTGTCTGAGTGTGTGAAGCCTCTGTGGCATGAAACAGTGGGAGAATTCTAAAGATGGTGAATACAGGCTGCCTTTTACAGCAACTCGAGTAAGTTAACCAAGAGAACTGCTGTTACTAGCAACATTAAATGGCATGCTACATCTTATTGTTTAAAATGTGTTTATATGCCTCTTAATTCAGTATAATAAGACTGTCTTGCCTGTTTGTGTGCTAAGAAGTAAATAAAGGTTATGGACAAGACAAATATCTGGCTCTAGATATTACACCTGGCTATCTTAGATTAGGCAGGAAAAAGTAAATAACAGGTACAGGTAATCCTCGACTTACAACCACAGTTGAGCCCAAAATTTCTGTTGTTAAGTGAGACATTTGTTAAGTGACTTTTGCCCCATTTTTCAACATTTCTTACCACAGTTGTTAAGTGAACCACTGCAATTGTTAAGTTAGTAACCTGATTGTTAAGTGACTTTGGCTTCCCCATTGTGTCAGAAAGTCCTAAAAGGTGATCACGGCCCCAGGACACAGCAACTATCGTAAGTATGAACCAGTTGCCAAGCATCTCAATTTTGATCAGGTGACCATGCTGCAAAGGTTGCAGTTGTGAAAAAATGGTTATAAGACACTTTTTAAAGTGCTGTTGTAGCTTTGAACAGTCACTAAATGAACTGTTGTAAATCAAAGGCTACCTGTATAGAATAGGTGATATCTGGTTCAACAGAAGTAACTGGGAGAGGGATCTAGGTGTCCTAGTGGACAACCTCTTGAATATGAGCCAGCAGTATGCTGCAGCTGTCAAAAAAGCCAATCAGGCTGCATCAATGGAGGGATAATATCAAGATCATGTGAAGTGATAACACCACTTTATGTTGCTAAGACCACACTTAAAATATAGTGTCCAATTGTGGTCACTATGATACAAAAAAGATTTTGAGATTCTAGAAGGAGTACAGAGAAGAGCAACAAAGATAAGTACTGTGTGTCTAGTCTCGCAAAGAGAAGGACTAGGGGTGACATGATAGCAGTCCTCCAATAGTTGAAGGGCTATCATAGAGAAGAGGGTTCGACCTATTCTCCAAAGCTTTGAGGGCAGAACAAGAAGTAACGGATGGAAGTTTATTAAAGAGAGATCCAACTTTTAAGGAGCCGTTTCCTAACAGAGAGAACAATTAATAGCGAAACAGCTTGCTTCTGGAAGTTGTAGGTACTCTATCACTTGAGGTTTTCAAGAAGAGATTGGACAGCCATTTGTCCAGAGTGGTGTAGGATCTCCTGCTTGAGCAGGGGATTTAGAAGACCTGCAAGGTCTCTTCCAACTTTTATTTTGTTAGATATGGTTCAAACAGCAATATGAGGAATCTAGTCTACATCCTTAGTTGTGATTATTTTTATTGTTCAAGTGCAGACATAGAAAAATGAATGTGTAGTGAAAGCTGATACTACTGCTACAGGTTTCTATATATGATTAAATACTGTATGCATAGGTATTGGAGCTAAGTGTACAAATATTATTTTATTTGCTATATTAATAATGGTTAATTAACTTTTCTAACACCGTGTTCAGAGAATAATCTCTTACCACAATATGTTCTTATAGAATTTACAGTGTGGCACTATATAGATTGGTGGTATCCCACCAATTTGTTCTCTCCTTTTCTTCATATATGTCAAAAGCCATAATTTTCTTTTTTTGACAAAACAATAAAATTATATTTCATACTTTGCAAATAGATCAGGATATTAAGCAACTTTAAACCATAGCATTACATAGGACAGTATTTTGAAGCCAAAATAAAATCTGGTTTGAACCTAATTGAACATTTAGTATTTACCATACGATTTAAATACCGTATATTCCGGCGTATAAGACGACTTTTTAACCCAGGAAAATCTTTGCAAAAGTAAGGGGTCGTCTTATACGC
>JANHGD010009822.1:300198-313307 GCA_027560375.1 Imantodes cenchoa
GGGGATAAAATGATGTGCTGAAGCTGACCAGACTAAGGATGCTAGCCAGATGAATACCTGGTAGGTAGATTTTTTCCTCTATTTTCCTCCCCCAAAACTAAGGTGCGTCTTATACTCTGGTGCATTTTATACATAGAAAAATATGGTAATTTCCAAATCTTTTTCCTCTTTATTAAATTTACAGCTGCCTTAGTAAAAGTGACTTACCACCCATCCTCAAAGTTATGACCATTATACCACACCTGTGATCACATGATTGCAATTCAGGTGCTTGGCAACTGCCTTTTATTTGTGACAGTTGAAGTGCTTTGCGGTCATATGATCGTGATTTGCAACCTTCCTAATTGATTTCTGACAAGCAGTCATTTGAAAAAGAAACTTTATTTGCAGGTTTCATTACTTGAAGAAAAATTGTTTTATATTTTCCTTTCATTTCATTCCCAAACCTTTGTACTGATTTCCATTCAAAATAGTGTTTTGGTGAAATTTCATCAACACCTACTCTTAAAAAAAACCACACTGACTTAAAACTAAAAAACATTTAAGGAAATTATAGTGGTGGCTGCATTCATATAGAGATAATTAACTTGTCCTCATGTGGCAAGGCATTAAGATACCCTTTCTGTGATAATGCATTATAGCATTAAAATTCTAACCACATCTCAAAGATCGGTAAACACCGTTTTGAAAAAATGGGGTGGTGTCTTAAATACAAATTTAATCTGATGATCTTTAATCTGATGTATGTGCTACGGCATTAAGATTAATTTTCTCTACTATCTATGCTAAACTGTTATATAGAATTAATACATAGTAACATTGGAATGAACAAAAACATTTTGTTCATAACTGATAACATGGAACACTGAAGCTTCCTGCCATTGAGTTTGGCTAACTACAAATGTAAAGATGCCGTTTAGGAGAGCAAGCATATTCTAGTAGCAGTGCAATGGACCTGAAGTAAAGCAGAGTTACTGATGGCGTGGGTGAATTATAATGTAATTCATTACATTGTATCAAATATGACATGAGATACATAATATAACTGAAGCTCTAGTCCTGAATATGTGTGTTGTTATGCAGCAAAATTCGTCAGCTTGAGTAATATTCTATAAAAAATTCAGGATTCTAATTTCCCACCATTAGTCATGCATTCCCCAAAGCTTTTGTTGAAGGTTGAGGATATCTCCAAAGTAAATTTGTGTTGTGCTAATGGACGATGCTGGAAAATCTCTTGCACAGGTTGAAGTCAACCTGCATAATATTTAAATAAACTTAGTGAAAACATTATGTTGGGAAAGACAGTTTTCTATTCCTTCACAGTTTTTGTGATCAATTGTAATTATGAATAATTACTCAATATACTGTACAATATTTTTGTGGCCTCTTTAACTGTTTGTTGCCCCTTAAAATATTTTAGTAGTTCACATGCAGCAGATAGCTCAGGTGTTGATGTTATAGTGTATTGACTGCATTAGATATGAAATACTTAATCATTGAACTGATCTGAGACAAAGTTTTCTACTTTTGCCCTTTTCCTATATACTGTATATATTTTAGGAAGAGCTAAGTATATAATAAATATTCCACCTGTTAAATTTAATGGAAAGAGAAAGTTCTGTACTTAACGTAATGCTTATTTGCATGATTCTAAATGTGAGAAAAAACATCTGAAATGCAATCTAAGAAGCAAATTTCTGTGTAGGATGAATGACAGCATGGTATATACAATATAAAAAGTCAAAATTGCTTTTATGTTTAGTTGTTTATCATGGTGAATTCTACCCATGCCTGGGTTTTATCATTAATAGTTTGACTATTGCTTTTACGTGGTTTTATTATTTGAAGAAAATAGGTATTACCTATAACTGTACACACAGATAGTTAAAAGTGAGAAGTTGGGTGTGGTCTCCATTTTCCTCCTTATGTTGCATACTATAAGATCTTCACAAATAGGTATCATTCATTCAGATTTCCCAGGCGTGTTCAATTCCTCCTATCATTTTGTTCCACCTATTTGAGAGATCCCAAGATATATGCTGGTTTGGCTGGCAGTCTGGGAAAGATACACCATTTTTTTTTTTTTGCTTCCTTTGCTGCCAATAAGAGAAGACTCATTTCCAGCAAGCAAATATATTAAGATGTTGATCACCAAAAGAAGAAAGAATTGCTTCTCTTTTTTCCAGAAGCATGAACAGAGAAAGAGGTTTTGAAACATATTCTCATAATTTAGTTAGCCATTCCTAAGGAATCAAAGGTAAAAGGCATATAGAATCCTCACAACTATTAATAGATGCAATAATTGTTCATATCAGGAATATATGGTTTAGTGAAATTATAAAATATGTTGTTTATTTAGTCTTTATAGGCAAGTGCGCTCTATGCTACACTGTCAAATACAGCTTCTTTCAATTGTTGCATGTTCAGCTTTGCATCAGATTTGATGTTATCCAGCCAACGTGTTCTTTAATTTAATTTAATTGATTTATACAGCCACCCATCTCAGGCAAGTGACTCTGGATAGTTTATAGGATTAAAACACTAACTCACCAGACGTAACCCTGCAGGGCCTATGGATGACCCCACTCACCATCAATAGTCACAAAGCTCATCTATCTGTCTAACCCAAATGCCTGGAAAAATATAAGAGCGTTAAAATCATAATGTAAAATTTAAAATTTATGTAGTCAATAACCTCAGTAGTGTTGTGTCTGTTTATTGTTAAATATTATTGCACCATGGTCAAATTATATATTGAAATCTAATCTCAAATCTGAAGACAAATATATCAAGCATATTTTGGCATATAATAAATTGTTTCATTTATTATCGGTAATAGAAAACCTCAGTTTTGCCCATAGTATAATACTATCAAAGGAATTATTCCTTATAATTACTTTGATAGCATTACTATGGGCAAAACTGAGACATTGTTCTATTGAATTATGTTTGTAGCTGTCCATCTAAAAAAGAATAGAATAAAGCAAAATTGGACCCAGGTGGTTTGTAACAAGTTCTATTACAAAGAAATCATACCTTGGAGCCCCCCCCCTCCCATGTTAAAATTTGGAAAGATAAGAGGTATTTTTAAGCATTTTATGAGAAAAAATATTTTATAACATAAATAGAAAAGTATGAAACACAGATTTATAAAGATGTTATTGATAACATGAATGAATCATTCTCCATAGTGGGTGGAACTATCATCCAGGATAGGTTGACCTTGTCCAATCAGCTTGCAGCTTAAGTCTGTCAATTTTTATTTGCGGGCTCTTCCTTTGCCTGGAATCCCCAGTTACGACTCAGTCCTCAGGCTGGACGGACGTGGCTTAGTCAACTCCATCCTGTTTACCATTGAGTCAGCGTTTACCTACATCTAAAGAAATTATCTCAATCGGCTACTCTAACAGTGAGTATTCCCTGGCTGCTTGCCTGTCATCGCTGGAGCGTCAGGTGGATCGCTGCAACGAGCTTTGGCTCTAGCTGCTGCAGCGGTTGCCCGTGCTATCATTAACATCGAGCAAGGAGGCCTAGCTCTGTCACAGGAGTCTCGTGCTCCCCCCAAAATGTTACGGCCTGCAGCACTATTTGACAGGGGCTTTGGCTCCGTTTTCTTGGGCAATGCGGTGGTGGCCGGGGAGCTTCCCCAACTCCCATGTCAATTAATTTCAGAGCCTTTTGCACTTCAAAGAGGCTGAGCTCTGGACTACTGCCTTCTGTCAGCCAGCCAAGTGCAGTTGCAGGAGCAAGGCACTTGAGCGACCTGGTCACAGAGGATCTTATTCCCATCCACCACCTTTCTTTTGCTGCACAAGTGGGACAATGAATTCCCCGCTATTATTGCCTACGTTACGAGGAGGGAGCCTGTTGCTGAAGCCTCGTGCCTGTGCAACGTCAGTTTACAGCCTGCCCAGCCTGCTCTTCTGTCAGCGGTTTCGGACATCTCCTAAGGCCCGGTGCGCTTGAAGCCAACCGTCAGCTTGTCTGCCCATTGAATCCAGCTAAGTGATTGCCATGTTGGGGCAAAGTTAGTGTGAAGGAGATTTCTGGTCTGGCCACTCATTTTGCTCTCTTTCAGAGGCACGGTCCTGCCTGGTGGCCATGTTCTAAGCTCCTTTCCTATCGGCTTTCAAGGTAGCCATTTTACAGCTGTTGTGAAGTGCGAATCGGGCCAGTGGCTATTTTATCTGCCTCCTGAAGCTCTCCCTCTCGGGGGTCATTTTGTCTGGTATCTGCCACTTCCCCGGTCACAATTATGTCCGAAGCCTCTGGTTCCAGGCCTGGAGAGAGGAACTGGAAGTCGGCTCCTCCCCCCATGGCTGATCCTCAGCGTAGTACCTATAGTTAGTCTGAGTGGCCCAGTCGGTCCCATAGATCAAAGGTCACGGAGCGTGATGAGTGCCGCTGGGACAAGGCGATCCCAAAGATCTGCGCCCGATATATGGCTCAAACCGCTCCTTCCTCCACGCATAGAGTCGTCACCCGCCCTGATGAGGAGTCTGCCGCTGGGCATTCAGGGAACCTTCTTTCACTCGACAGTGCTCAAATTGACATCTCCAGCAATAATCCCTGGGGCAGGACTGAGCCCAGAGAATGCCCAGCTGCCAAGGTTTTTCTCGAGGTTCCAATCCCGGGGAGCGGAAGCAGTCAGTGCCCTTCACATCCCCTGGACCAGGGACCTGCTATACGCTTTCTCTCCCCTCCCAATTCTTACCAAGGTGATCCAGAAAATCCTGGACGAACGGGCGGTGGTGATTTTGTTGCCCCCATTGGCCCAGGCGCTCTCGGTGGCCCCGAATTGGAGGATTCCACTGATCAAGTCCTCACTCAGCCAGGGGCAGTTGATCCAGGTTGGTACCAACTGAGCGCCTGGCGCTTGAGCTGGACACTCTAAGGTGCCAACAATTCTCTTGCAAGGTCATTGATACCATGCAGGCATCTAGGAGGCCTTCCAGGGAACGCATTTAGTCCACAACAGGGAAAGCTTTTTGCACCTGGTATGCCAAAGAGGGTTGTTCTCCTGTGGAAATAGCAGTCCCTAAAATCCTGGACTCCCTCCAGGAGGACTTGCACAAGGGCTTATCTCCAAACACTATTTAGAGGCAGGTAGTGGTATTTTTATCTGACCTGTCCCGTGGGGAGTCCGAGTCCCTTGTGCAGATTCCATCAGTTCGGCGATTCTTCAAAGGTGTCACCAATTTGTGTCTCCCAGTGGTCCATCGGTTGCCAACCTGGGATCTTACCTGGGTACTGAACTTGCTAACCTAGCCTCCTTATGAGCCATTACAATTGGCTAGCCTCTGGCATCTGACTTATAAAGTGGTTTTCCTGGTGTCCAGGAAGATCAAATTCCTCGGCCAGGAGGATCTCAGAATTGTCTGCCCTTTTGGTCCATCAAGACTTATGTGTCTTCCATCAAGACAGGGTCATCCTTCATCTGGACCCGTCCTTTGTCCCCAAAATTAACACATGGTTCCACAGGGCACAAGAGCTCATATTGCCAAATTTTTGCTCTAACCCGGTCCATGCTTTGGAGCATAAGTGGCCTAAGTTGGATGTTCGGAGGGCCCTACGTATTTACATTACACAGACTGCGGTCTTTCGCAGAATGGAGTCTCTCTTTGTGGTGTTCCTGCCATTATCCTTGGGTCAAAAGGTATCATCATCTACCATCGGCAGATGGATTCGGGCGGCAATTGCTGCAGCATATGACTCCTCGGCGATGACCCACCCAGCTCGGATCACGGCACATTCCATGCGTAGTGCAGTGACCTTGGCGGCATGGGCGACCCAGGCATCCCTTGAAGAGGTGTGCCACACAGCAACCTAGGCGCCTCCATCACAATTTGTCCATCATTATAAGATTGATACTTTTGCATCGGTGGAGGCACCATTTGGACACAGGGTGTTGCAGAGGGTGCTTGATGAAGGAAGACGATGGGCCCAGGTCGATCCCTCCTGAGGACAGATTGCTTGGATATGTCCCATCCTGGATGCTAGTTCCACCCACTATGGAGAAGGGGCATTTGACTTACCTGATATGCTTCTTCTCGTAGGGTGGAACTATCATCCAATCCCACCCAAGTGGAGGTGGGCATGATTGTATGGTTGTTTCCTGCATATCTTTGGCTGGCCACGTCGAGTCTGTGTTCATTGGCTTCGTCATAACTGGGGATTCCAGTCAAAGGCGGAGCCCTCAAATAAAAATTGACACACTCTGTCCTGCAAGCTGATTGGACGAGGTCAACCCATCCTGGATAATAGTTCCACCCTACGAGAAGACGCATATCAGGTAAGACCAACGTCCCTTTCCTGTGATTTTTTTATTTTATTGTAGAAGACTTTTTCTCTCTTTATAAAGAACCATTGACCTGCCTTTGGCATGGAAAATGAATGAGTAAACCATTAATGGAGTATTTTCAGGAAAAAAAAGAGTCTTGAAAAAGAGGAAATGTTAGAAACTCAAGGTGGCTGTGCTTTGGCATAAGAAGGGATAAAGAAAAATTCTGTCAGGCTTTCAAGATTCTGTTACAGTATCCAATAACAATAAAAAGCAAGCCCACAGAACTTGTAGAGGAGAAATGCTACATTTATCTTTTCTTTTTAAAAAATCAATTAAAAATAATTGCAGGCTGCAAAGGAATACCTGGTGTGTTGTTCGGTGGCTACTACCGAGAAAGGCAGCAGCACCAGAACTAGCAATGGCAGGGAGGCCAGGAGGTGCTCAGCAGCGTTTATTTCAGGGTGGGAGCGAGTTTATTGAGCTTTTTAAAAAGTCAGCAGGCTACCCAGGGCTGCTTGGCAGGCAGCATTGCAGCATGCCTGATAACAAATTTTCATAGAATTTCTGCTAGTCCTGTTTCTTAACCTTGCCTATCCCAAAAATGGTTGACTTTGAGTATACTCTTTTTATAATTTTGGAATTAGTTTTCTATTTTTTCCTGGGAACCATAAATCAATAGAAAAGGTTAAACTAAGTTGGGAAGGATTGTGCAGTTTGAATGCAAGGATAGAGCCTGGAAGGATCATAAACCTTTGTAAGCTCTCTAAAAATGTGAAGTGTGCAGACCCTTTTTTATCTGTTTAAGCAGTAATTCCTGCATTAACACTGATGATACTAGAAACAAAACGTTTTAATATTCAAATTAAATGTGGAAAAACTTTCATTAAAAACTTTAGTGTGCAAATGGAAGAGACTGCCCAAATGACTAAGAAAAGCAAAACAAGTTATTTCTACAGAATGAAGTTGGGGTTGAAAGAAAAAAAAGTTGGAATAGTTTCTAGGAACAGAATAGAAACTATTGAAAAAATGAGGAAATAAATTGTACTGAAGCCTTGCCCAACCTGAGCAGCCTCTAGATCTATGGACTGCCACTCCCAGTTTTCACAAGAATAGCCATATTAGCTGGGAATTCTGGGTGTTGAAGTATAGTCCACTGGTGGGTGCTTAGGTGGTAGAAGGTTACTATAGAATATTAAGGGAAGAGTTGTTTTTTCATAGCAAGTGGAGTATATCAGAGAATCTGGTTGTAAAGAAAGATAATAAAAAGAGCCCAGTGTTGGAGGAAGTTCCAAAAACAAACTACAGAAATAAATAGGGTAACTAATGAAGAATAATTATTTAATACCCATGTCATAAGGTTGTCTTCTTTCCTCTGTTCTATAATTTAGAAGGGCCTTGGCCTATTTAGTTAGGAATTTAAGAATCAACAGCAGAACATATTATTGAAATGGCAAGCAAGTTGAATCACTATGCCTCATTCACTTCATGTGCTTTCATGCGAAGAAAAGTCATTTCAAATTTTTTGGAGCGTGGCAGGAACTTGATATTACTTTCAAGAAAGATGTGTGAAGCTAAACAAATTTCTGATGTGGTACAGTTAACAGTTTGAAATATCAGGTTACCTCATGATAATATTTGTCATTTGGAAATAAAATTGGGAACAGGCATTAATTTACCTGTACAGATATAAATGCCAAAGGTTAACACTATTATTTCTAGATATGTATTAAGGAAAGAAATGAAGGTTTTCAAGGATGTTTGCCACTTACTACATGTAATCAATAGACAGTGCAACATAAATGGTCCATTGCTGAAGGAGGTTATAGTTCAAAAGAGCCCAGCAGAAACTTTTTTTTTTTTTGCTTTTTGGCTATAGATCTTGGCTTAAAAATGTATGGTGATCATTAGGTATTTATATATTTATGGCATTTCAAAGGACTTGGCACTCTTTCCTGTCTAGAATATTTGGGTTTTTTTAGCTTGGAAAAATAGTGATTGGACACAAGGGCAGAATACCACCAAATAAGAGTTGCAGGGGATTAGGGTTGGGAAAAGAATATTTCTTTGTCTCATTCTTACAAGCATCCCTAAGGCATATTTTTTACCATGTGAAAAACAAGTAGGCTGGACTAAGGCAGTCCTTAACCTAATAGAGCACCAGTGGTGGGTTCCTACCAGTGTGGCACACTCTGCCGTTCTGGTAGCGGCCCACCGATTGCCTAATTGCGTGCGTGACCGCTTTGATGGGCCGTGAGTGCCGCCATCTTTTTTTTTTTTTAAATCGTGTTGTTTGGCTCTCTGCTCATGTGCAGTAGTAAAATTGTCCCTCTGTGCATGCCAGAGAGCCGAAATCATGCGAGAGGACACGAGAGGATACACAGTCGCGATGCACACCGGTAGCAAAAGGTAAGTGGAACCCGCCCCTGTATAGCAGGGTTATTCTTAATTCCTAATTACTACATTTTCTCCATGATAATCTGTCCCTAAACTGTTCCTTCAGGTCTCTAATCATGGATATTCCCAGTTGATTGAGTTTACTGGGTGTACATAACATGAAGTATGCTAACCACAGAAACTGGCTTCCACAACGTAGTAGATTAAAATATGGTGACTGCTTTGTGGTTGAGCACGTTGTGTGAAAACATCCTCTAATTTCCATTCCCCGGGATACTGGCTTGTAACTATCATATCTTCTGCTTATTAAAATAATTGTATGTCCAAATTGGTGGCTGCAAAATTTTAGATAAACTTTTCTTTAAATAATTATGGCAAAGGGCTGAATTGCACATATAATATTCATTTAATGGCTTTTGGGGTGTGAATAATGCTTTTGAAAGGGAATTATTAAAAGTGAATTTGGAATTATTGATAGAGAAATATTAAGTTTCATTTATTTCTGTGTTCTTGATTTCCCTTCTTTTGAACTGACTTTTCAGGCTAAAGAAAGAACTATTATTATACTTATGAATAAGTGTAATATGAATCATGGTAGCACAGTAGTTAGAATGCAGCATTGCAGGCTAACTCTGCGCCAGGCCAGGAGTTCAGTCTTGATCAGCTGAAAATTGATTCAGCCTTCCATCTTTCGGTGGTCGGTAAAAAATGAACACCATATTGAACAGCATATTGTTGGGAGCAATATGCTGACATTTGTAAACCACTCAGAGAGTTAAGCATTATGGAATGGTATATAAGTCTGAGTGCTATTGCTATTGCTAAATTGTTTAACATATTAATTTGATACACTGCTTCTTGTGATATTCTTAACACCTGTGCAGAACATAATGAATGGATGCTGTCCAGAAATGTTGGCCCATAATTCCATATCCAGTTTAATTAACTGTGTTAATTAAAGTCATGGACCTAATGGTTCTAAAATGTTACAGGATATCATGTTAGTGAAATTTCCTGAAGAACATTTACGTATGGAATATTAAGAATGGATACCACATCTTAGTGTCAAAATTCCAGATAACTGCTAGATGGCAGAAAGTACAATTTTTTCTCTTTGTTGCTATCTAATGGTTATCTGGTCTACTATTAAGCATATTTGGAATTTTTGAGTTTGTATCTACTTTCAAATTTCACTGATTTAAATACATCATTTGTATAATTCACATAATCTGTGAGAGAATGTATGTTCACAAAATTATCAGCATCGTCATCACCATCTGCTTATCCCATGTCTTTGGGAAGGACTCAATAGGAGGATAAAAATGTCAAATTCTGTCTGAATATCTGGCTGACTGTACAATGAACTGCAATAATGAAACCTGTATGCTGCTTTCTGTTAAATGACTGGGTGACTCACAACAATCAAAACAAAGAAATCACAATAAAATCAACAAAACATAAAAGCTAACAATAAAAGATGTCACCCACGATGAAGCAAGGGGTTATACTCTGTTTTTGCCAAAAGCCTGTTTGATAGAATAATGATAGAATGTTAAGGTTATTAGCTGAAAGAGACCTTGTGTTAAGTTCAAAGGTGGGGAAACTCTTATGTCTAAATAATTATTTTACTGGTGTCAATAATTAGGAGTCAATAGATAATTAGGAAGAGATTGCATGAAACCTGTTGTTAGCTCTAATCCTGTTCCAAATTGCTAATTACAGCCACCTTAGAAACATCTCTTTGTTATAATTTCTAATCCTGTCTCTTCCAGTGGTCCATAGATCTAGCTTCTGCTTTCTAATTCCACTAGTATATCTAGCATTTCATTCATGGCAGCCAATTTGGGTATTAACTTAATCAGAAGAAGAGTAAATGGGCAGGAAAAGCTCTCAGCATGATCTTGGAATGATAGGGTGCAAATGAAAAGGAAATCATTTTATCAAAGGGAAGTTTCTAGAACTAGCTAGAATCAAGTTCTTAGAAGGAAGTCTTGGGTAATCTACGTAATAAGATTATTGAGCAAAAGGCCCTCCTGCTTGATAAGCCCTCACAGATGATTTTTTAAAAGAAATTCTAATTGATCTACTGCTCTGAATAAAAGAGTAAAACTTGTTTCAGTGTATATATTAAATTTAGGTGAAAAGAAATTAACTCTTTTTTTAAAAAAAATCCAGATCTCTTTTGTTCCTCTTTCATTTTTCAATTTCCAAAGGATTTTTTTATTTCTTACATATTGATGAGGAAGGCCCACTGCAATAATATATCAACCTTGATTTCTAAAACCAATGTTGATCATTTGTGATTTGTAATTTTATACTATAATTATTTGCACTACAAATGAAATGTTTTGAAATGATACAGTTTGTATAAAGTCTGTCAATTGCTTTCCAAGAGTGAGCTAAAAGCATGGAGATTTTTTTTAAAAACCAGGAAGCCAATCAACATAACTTAGATTTTCTTGATGGAATTATTCTTCCTTGAAAACAGGAAGTTTATAGTCTAAGCATGTAGTTGAGTATTTAGGAGTTCAACTTCAGTTAATCTTGTCATAGTCACAAAGGTTTTCATTGGATTGTATGATTAGATTTACACAGGACCATCTTTGAAGGTTCAGTTGCTATAAATACTACTAGAAATGTTCTCAGATGTGAGATTACTTAAAATAAATAAAAAGCACATTTAAATGAATAATTCTTTATTATACCAGCTATGTTGACTATTATTATTATTATTTATTTATTTATTTATTTATTATTTATTTATTTGTTTGTCAACATAATGAGATTGTACTATACATAATACATAATTGTGTATAATACAATGAGATTGTATTATACACAACATAATGAGATTTCTTAATACAAAACATTATTTAAAAAGTCATCTTTCCCTATATAAATTTCCTCATCTACTGTGCTCATTTTCATATTGTTAAGTATGTCACTTTTGACCCAGAAAGGTAGACTTTATTTCCTTTATCAAATAAATAAAATATAGCTACATTGGTCACTTTGAATCCTCACATTCTGAATATATGGTGATGAATTATACATTTCCATGATAATAAATCCTTTATTAGTTAGTGTTACACTAATTCATTTTAAATAGATGTTTTTTTTCTATCTTGACAATTTCTCCACAGATTTCAGAATATTCATCAGATGATGATAATTTTCAAGGAAGCAACGTAGAAACAGAAGCTACTAATTTAGACTTTCCTAAAAAGTTCCAGTTCTGTTTTGGAATAGGGTTTGAAACAGACACAGGAAGATCAGCCACTGACTGGCTAAAATCTGCTCAGACCCTTTTACAAACTCCTAAGAAAAAAATAGAAAAAAGTTTGAAGACTCCAGAAGATTCTGCAAAAAAAAGAAAATTGCTGAGGTATGCATCAGTTGTTTAGAGTAACAACAACATTAATTATATATTTTTTATATTTATATTTTTGAAACTTTAAAAAGATGGCATTGGCCATTTCACTTTTTATCATGTTTTGTTTCTAGTTAACTTTTTTCATGTTTTTCACAAAGTGATAAAAACTCCTGCTGAGTTTGTCTGTTTGTAATCTTCGATTAACTGATTAGGTGAAATGGTGATCGTGATTTCCAATGCTTCCTGCCAATCTCCTCCAAGCAAAGTCAATGGGGAAGCTGTCAGGAAGTTGAAAATTGCTCCCATTCACATTGGGGGTTGCTCATTCGTTTGTTTTTGACCTGCCTGCGGTCATTCTTTTTCTCTGTGTGATGACCTGGGGTGTGACATGCAAGCAACACAACCGTAGAACAGGTCTAACTCCCCTTTATTGCTCCAACTATGCCTCCAAACATTCCCACATTCACTACATGTCCTGGAGCAAAGCTCTCACATGTACCTTCAGAAGTCTCTGGCTGTGTGTAGTCCAGTAAGCAAGGTTAACCACACAGCAACCAGGACCAACAGTCCAGTAAGCCAGGTTAACCAAACATTAACCAGGGCCAGCAGTCCAATAAGCCAGGTTAGCCAAACAGTAACCAGAGCATGAAGTTCAGCGAAGCAGGCAAACCGGCAAGCCCCACAAGACAGAGTACAGCAATCTCCAGGCGTTGGCAAGTGCACACGAAGTTCCACAGATTCAATGTTTGTTCTTAACAAATGCCCCTCCCACTGGCACCTCCTTACATTTCAGTCCCAGGTGTGCTTTGGGAAAGGAGGTGGGGCACTCTCTCTCGTAGCCGGCTCAATCTGCATTGATCTCACCTTCTCTCTTCCCTCCTTGTTCTAGGATCAAGAGGGGGTAGTCCTTGCTGTTCTCCTGAGCTCTCCCTGTCTGCAGGCCTTACTAATTCAGAAAACCCTTGCCTGGACTGACTCTGCCCAGTTTCCTCCAAGGCCAACAGAGCCGCCTTCTCAATCTCTGTCAGCTCTTGTTCCAGGTCATCTTCCCCCGCAGAT
>JANHGD010009822.1:430071-443899 GCA_027560375.1 Imantodes cenchoa
GTGGGAGCGTACCGGTCTAAGGGAGGTTAACCTTGGTGGAAGGCGGTCCTGCATATACCCAGGTCCCATGCCATGGAACAGCTGTTCACCAACTCAAAAATTCTTGAATTGAATATAGCAGCTATGGAATAAGAGCACAATTGGCTGATAGAGCAGAGAGTAGTAATATATGTTCATACTGGAGAGATATATGAAAGCGAGATACTGTAGCAGGAGTTGGTGTTGGGACAAGCTGCTTTTAATTTAAATGATCTAGAGTTATGCGTAAACAATAAGATTGCCAAAAATGTTGATGACACAAAGGTGCCCATAGCAATAAAACTAAAGACAAAAATAAAAACAAAAGGATTGCAAATGGCTTCAAAAGTATATCTGGAAACCATATGAATGGAATTTTAAAATGCAAATATGGTTTTTATGTTAATAAGAGCAAAGTGATGCATGCTAGCTCTAAAAATCAAAACTTTACCCCTGCTTTTATGGGATTTGAGCTGGCAGTGACTGATCAGGCTAGGGATCTTAAAATCCTGGTATATAGCTCAATAAAAATGTCAAATTTGTACGTGCCTGTTGTAAAAAAGGAAAATTCCATGCCCAGAATAATTAGGAAGAAAATTAAAATAAAACAGCTGATATAGCAATGTGCTTATATAATCCTATAGTGAGATTATGCTTAGAATATTTTGTACAGCTCTAGGCATTACATCTATAGAAGGATCTAGCAGAGCTGCAACCAGTTTAAAAAAAAACAGCAAAATTTTTCAGGAGCCATAGAAGTAATTTGATAAGGGAAGATTTCAGTGTCTGAGGCCCCTTAGCTTGCAAGTTCAGGAAGAAGATGAGAGAATTAGGCAGTCATACATGACATGAAACTCCATTAATTTGGGTAGATTTTTATACAACAGATAGTTAAACTGGAAAAGTTTTGCCATCAGAGGTAGAAATGATGGCCACTGTGTTTCATAGTTTTGATACATGATACATTAGATAAATTCATGGACACTGAGCTATTAATAGCTACTAATCGTGGTTGTTACTGATGGATTATGTGCTATTTTGACTAGTAACCACATAAATTGATTTTTTTTTTCATGACGATCTGTCCCTAAATTGTTCTTTCAAGTCTCCCAATGGTGCATCATTATAAGTGAGTCCATGATCTTTGCTGCAGGTTGCCTTGTTCTTGTCTTTTTTTCTGCCTTTCCTGGCATTAGAGCCTTCTCCAGGAAGCTAGATCTTCACATAATGTGCCCAAAAATAGGATAGTTTGAACTTGGTTATTTGAGGGAGAATTCTGGGTTGATTTATTTGGCAATATTCTGGAATGCTTGCTTGGGTATCTACAGTATTTTCAGGAGTTTTCTCCAACACTACAATTCAAAGATGCCAATACTCTGCCTACTTTAAAGTCGTTCTTTAAAGAAGCAAAAAATGACCACCAATAATGTATTCAAAATGTATAAGCAATTTCAGAGATTAGCCCATCATTAACAAACAACTGAACATTGCCGGAAGAATGACATGACTACATCACAGCCATTCAAAACTTAGATAACTCCTCTTTCAAATAGTCACTGATTCATTACATGACAACGCTTGAGAACTGAAGCAATGTGTCATGAAATCGATTCATTCTTTTTGAATAACCCTGTATATGGAACTTTTAAGAAATAAACATTCTATTTCAGATAACATAGCAATAGCACTTAGACTTATATACCACTTCATAGTGTTTTACAGCCCCCTCTAAGCAGTTTACAGAATCAGCATATTGCCCCTAACAATCTAGGTCCTCGTTTTACCCACCCCGGAAGGATGGAAGGCTGAGTCAACCTTGAGCCGGTGAGATTTGAACTGCTGAACTGCTGAACTAGCAGTCAGTTGAAGTAGCCTGCAGTACTGCAATCTAACCTCTGCGCCACCTTGGCTCCCAGATAGCATAGTAGTCAAGACCGATCACAGTTCTTTCTTATTCTTTTTTGTTGTTCACATAGAAATTTTATTAAAAGGTAGTATACTTTATCTAATCATAATCTGGTCATTTCTTTTTTTTTTTTAACTAATACTTTCTGACATTTATCCTGTGTTATCCTGCTATATCCAAAACACTTTATTCATGGAATAATAGAAGCAACTGCTACAAAAGAAAGGAAATTTTGTAGATACACACTAGAACAATTTTTCGTTGAGACACTTAGAAATCTATCTTCACTGGAGCCACCCTTGTGTAAATGTTTGTGCTCTTAGGCAGTTGCTTATTAAAAACAAATGGAATATTGAAGGCTGCATTTAGCCTAGACACTGTTTTCCTAAAACATTAAAATAATATAAAAATTAAAGTGTTGTCTCCCAAAAACACTTCACAGCTGCTTCATTGAGTTTATTACTGCACCAGCTAAATATTAGATTAATTCTCAAGTATTTCCACTATCTATCAAAGGCATATAGGAAAAATTAAATACTTCTTGCTTTGCTTATTTCAGTGTATTGCTTATATTCTTTCTGTTCTGCTTTTATAAACTTACAAAATGTTAATAACTTTGTTTCAGAAATAATCATGCAATAATGTAGCACATTTTGGTACACATATAATGACAATTATGCAAACATTACACTGAAAGAATGTAGAAATGCTAATAAAAGATTTAACAGTTAACCTAAAAATAAACCAGTGTACAGTAACTATTAGTTCATTGCAATTGCTAATTGTCCACTGATAGCATGTTTGTAACCTATGCTCTGAATATGTTTGATCTACAAATGTCCAATTATATAAAAATCCAACCATTTATTCCTACTGGTGCAAACTTTAATGTTCTATGATCTTCTGTGGGATATGATGATAAGAGAAGTGAGAATCCATTGTTTTCAAGGGAGAAATTATTCTGATCAGCAAAGAAAGGAAGGTATTGTGGAATTGTTTCCAGTTTTTTTAATGAAGTTGCATCTGGTAGACTAGTTTATCTATGGGGACATTATAAGACAGATAGTCAGACACAAATACACACACTTTCCTATGAGTATACTGTGTTTTTCTCCATCTCGGGACCCCTACAGAGGTCTCAGATTCTACACATCATCTTAGTTGTTCCTAGCACTGCACTCTTCTGGACAGAGAGGTGTAATGTCATTCCTGCGATGTGTTATTCTGCACAATCTGCTGTGGCATCTTCTATCTGGATACAGGAGTCCTTAGCCCATATATTGTGATGAGCATACATGTTGATGGAATGAATCTTACATATTTACACACACACACACACACACACACACACACACACACACATTTTATCCATGTACGGTATATAATGTGAGGATTTCCTTTGTTCTAAAGAAGGGAGATATGAATTATTAATTTTTATATTATCTCATCCTCAGTACATGATATTAATACTGTTTGTTATCTATATAGTTTACCAATCCAAATTCAGTTGTCTGTTTACAATTATCTGAATGCATCCTCCATAAAAAATTACCTTATTGTTCACCCCTGACTTTAGATTGTGATTAAGTTATATAGCTTAAAATGGCGCACACTAGTGTTTCTCAAACTCGGCAACTTTAAGATGTGTGTATTTTGATCTCCATGAATTCTGGGAGTCGATGTCAAAGTTGTTTGAGACTGACAGATATTGGTGTCCACCAGGAGTGTCAAACTTGCATCATCATGGTATCATCATGTGACATATTGTGACTTCCCCTTCACTAAACCAGGCATGGTGTGGACGGCGCATGACACATCCCCCCCGCAGACCATGAGTTTGACACCACTGGTGTACACTAATCAGAAAAGAAATCTATGGAAGTTTATAGCATTATAAATAAATATAAAATAATTGCCATCGTAAGTAGCATGTTTGCTTTGAGAAAAACCCAACGTGTTTTTCTTTCTTTTAAAAAATTTATGGAATGTGTAATCTGTGCTCTGCAAGCTGCCATTGTAGGGACAGACTGTGGACCAGGACTGCATTATGGCTGATTGAAATCAACCAGCCGAGAGATTCTATCGTCTATCTCCCTGAACATAGAAAGAATGTTGCAATGAGGTAGTGAGGTCCCTTGAAAGGTGGGTGTCCCCTCGGGACCCTATTAGAATGATTGCTTGGGTGGCCAACCTGCTCATAAAGAAGCAGTGAAAGAAATATAGATAGGAGGCTACAGAGAATAACTGTTTCATTTCCCTAGCTTTATTGATTAACCTTGACTAGACAGATAAGGGAAATCTGTAAGCTGCCCAGAGTCCCTCGGGAATGGACGACATACATCATTCATTGGCAACCTTCAGTCTCAGAAGACTATGGTATCGTGCTCTGGAAAGAGTTCCTATAACAGCATTTAGTGTGGCTAGAAAGGCCAATCCGAGAGTGACAATCCCTTCCACACTGAGGGCAAATCCATTCTGTCCCCTGCCCGGCCCCCAGATTTCGCTGGTTCCGGGACTGCCTCTTTGCTTCGGCCTGCCGAACAAGTGACTCCTCGAAATGGAGAAGGCGATCTTTCAAATGTGCCCTTTCCCCCCCTCTGTAGTCTGGTTTCTATAGGAAGGTGGGACCTTATTGACAACAGATTTTATTATTTTCAGTTTCATTTTAAAACTGCACACATATTAGAAATAAAATTTCACGAGTGATCAATTTTGCTAATCATTCATATCTCTGTCAAGGAATGACAGAACTCAGAGTATGTATTTAAACGTATTCAGTCAAAATGCTCTGTACACATCACTGCTGGCTTATAACTAGGTATTTAAATGTGACTAAACCATATTGCGTCTCTTCTGACACATCATAATTTCAACTATTTTTTATGTTCATGGAATAAATAATTTAAAGAAATTACTCACTTTAGCCACTCTACTTATACCAATTGACAGGCAACATGACACTCGTGAAATCAATTCAGCGTATCACAGATTTATTTAATATTCATTGTTAATATAAAAACTAGTTCTTACTAGATTTTTCTAACTTTTTGAGTAATACTTTTGGGTATCCTTTCATTAAGATCAGCAATTTAATGTATGCTTGTAAAAACGTGTATAATTCAAGTTTTCTTACATTACTTAATTTGAAAATCAGTTTACAGAAATGCCAAGAAATATATACAATTCTATTGCTACATTACAATTTGAAATGTATGCTTTAATACTTTTTGATTATAAAAAATAATATCCAGTCCTTTTTAGCCTTCATCTCCAGGTCAATTAAACACTGATAAGCCACAACTTTGTCCTTTACATCCAGGGTTCCCATCCTTCCCAAGTTCTGCCAAGGATATTTGGGTCAGTGGCTTGATCAATAAGGCATTTCACTTGTATTTCTTCTGCAAGTCCATCCTTTGGTTCTTTGGCCCGGATGTTGAATTGTTTGCTCCCTTGTGCTACAGACACATATTCCCTGAAGGCCTCAGATTTCTCATGGCCCAGACGTAATTCATCACTTAAAAATAAAAAAATAATGTATGTAGTACTTATTTGACAAATCACATTTCCCCAATTACATCTTCCTGTTCCACCATCTCTCTACTAGACCTGACATGCAGCTGGCTCTGTTATTTAGGGATCTACATTTGGCGGGCCTGGTTGATTGTGGCACCTGCATTGCAGAATATCCTCCCCTCCCTGAGGTTGGGTTGGCACCATTACTCCTGAGTTTCTAAAGACCCCTCAAGACCCATTTGTGCCATTGGGCCTCGGGACCTCCAATAACAGGCAATCTACTAAAATGGTGCTATTATTATTAACATCCCATAGCCAATGATTTGTTTCAGCTGCATTTTTAATGTTTTAATATTAATAATTGTTATTTGCAAATTATAATGCTTTAATTTTGTTTTACACCACCCAGAGGCACTAGTTTTGGAACTGGGTGGCACAGTACATATACTTTACTATATACAGCAACATGGGCATCACTTAGTCTTTTATATGTCACTCAGTAATATCTGGAGAGCCTAAGGAATGTAAACAGTTATGAGGCAATATGTGTGTTCAAAACTCATGTATTGCCTCATATATTTAAAACACTTAAAGTGAAAGTATGTTCAATGATGTTCCATTTATAAGAGCTCTTACGCACACCTTACAATACAATCTTCAAGAAACTAGCATGAATGTGTGCATCTTACAGTTGTACAAAACAGCTAAAGGCTGAAATACTTTCATCCCCGAATGTTCTTTCCGGGCCTCAGAAAATGCATATTGTCCTGCTCTATCTTCAGCACAGGTGAGACTGGCTATAATTAGATGTCATATAAATGGCTCATTTCAAATCTGGGACATTTTTTATAAAGTCAGAAAATTCTCCAAACATTCTACGTACTTTAAATAAATTCATCTTAAAATAGAACATTATATTAAAATTCTTATTTTTCAGGAAATAATTCTTGTATTCGCATTTTTAATTCAGATCCACACATTTAAAATGTCAAACTCATACCAGGTAATGACGGCTGGATTAGCCCCTGCCAACTTTCTTCTTGCAAATTTTACTTTTTGTAGAGGATACCAATTCACTTCGTCTGTATTTATTTCCTTAGTCCATGTACCTCCTTTTCGCAACTGTTTCAGTTCAAAATTCTAAGGAGAAAAAAAGTCTATCCATGAAACCAATATTGTATAATACAGTGCATATTATTAATGGCAGTTATCAATCAAAATTTAAATTCCTACTTCATGTATGTATGTATGTATGTACTGAATCTTAGGATACATATATATCTTCAAGAGCGATTTTACAAACAAAAAAAAAGTTTTTTGCTTATATTTTTGAATGGCAAATATACTTTGTCATATTTATTTATTGAAGGAAAAGTGAGACTCAAATGTAAGAAGGAAACTATTTTAAAATTCAGTGTTTGCTTGTTGAATAGTAATTCATTTAATAACTTTTTCTGTTTTTACAGGTGTCAAAATTAAGCCATTAAGTCAATAGCTTACTTTCCAATCCAAAGAAGGTTCCTTTACAAATATATCCATTGTATTAATAAGAACATCTTGATTTATGCGGTAGGCTCTTAAGGAATGTACCATCACGCTGTTTATAAGACCAGATTCTTTCATTGGCAGCATCAAATTAACAAATTGTCGAGTCAGGCGGAAAGGCATCAATTCTGGAACTTGCAGAAACTACAAATAATAAAAATTATGAAAAAATCCATGTAATAAACAAGAAAACTTTTTGCTCATAGCAGAAGAGCCTCTGATTTATGAATAGCAGAAGTCAAAACATGATAAAGGAGCATGGCTTCTAGTTATAAATGCATGCATTAGTACATTATGTCTATATTGTCTCTGACTTTTAAGGCACTCAAAGATGATATTAAACTACTAAAGGTGCAAAATATGGGGACTGGCAAGTACTTTCCCTTTAAATTTCAAATCCATTCTGCCTAGCAGGAAATGTCGGCTATTCTAGAAGTGTGTGAAGAAAGTAAGCACTGACCCCAGAAAGATATTAAATTTTGGTCCTCTTAGCTACTGGAATTGTGATAGCAGAAAGATTGGGGGTGGGGGAGAAAGAATGCTCTGAATGGCTTCTCTTGACCCAGCAAAGAGCAAGAGCTCAAGGGATATCATACTTACGGTGAACAGAAAAAAGCCTCTTAAAGTCCCATAGTTCCTCAAAAACATCCCCGAGGCTGTCAGATATGTTCTACCCTGGCTTCATTCAATATAGCTAAACGTGTTTGCTGTAAACATTAGAATAAGGGCAAGAGAATACCTGTGTTGCTGAACCAAACGCATGTCCAAAGTCTATTCCCACCAACCCTCCAGTCTCGGTACTGATCATGAAATTTGATAAGTGTCGATCACCAATGCCAAGAATCCAGTGGCTGATGCACAGCAGTGCATGGGTGCTGGCAAAATGAGATCGCAGAGACAGCAAGGCTTCTGGAGTTGTACTCATTTTAACAAAGGCTTTCCTTTAGGAAATAAATAGATTTTATATTAGCCGAAGCACAACTACCTTGCAGATAATTCCTGGAAATCACAACATTTAGAAACTCAGAAAAATGTGTCGTCTTCTTATCTTTTCAGACATGTAATAAAAAGTGAAATGAAACAGCAAAATTGGACTGCTTTGCAAAAAACTCAAGAGAAAAGGTTTTTTTAGAAAGTATGGCACTAGAGTACAGGTCACCAACTGGTGGTCCATGGATCACTGGTGGTCAGTGGAGAAATCTTGGCCCCTGGGCCGGATATGGCCGAGACTTCAGTAAGTGCACCTCGAGAGATGAGTTTGCTAGCATCTGCAATGTACATATGGGACCCGCCATGGTAGGGCTGGAAATCTCTGCCCTGGGGTAGCACTTGCAATGTGCAACTTTACAGGTGGGGCAATATGCAAAGAGGAGCACAGCCGGAACGAACTAATGGTGCTGCTTGCACATTTCACCACCTGCAAAGTTGCACATTGCACATGCCACCCCCATGGCGGAGATTTCCAGCCCCACCCATATTCCAGAGCTGTGGTACTGTGGACTGCCCTTTGGTCAACCTGAAGCAGCTCTTCCACCTGGGTGCAGGAAAAGGAAAAGAAAGGAAAGAAGGAGAGGAAAGGAAAGGAAAGGAAAGAAGGAAAGGTAGAAGAAAGGAAAGAAAAGGAAAGGAAAGAGGAGAGGGGAGAGGAGAGGAGAGGAAAGGAAAGGATGGAAGGAACTACTACTACAGCTCTGGCATATGGGACTGACTTTCCCAACAACATCAACAAGCCACCATCAAATAAGCTTCAATTATTCTGTAATAATTACACTAACTTTAATAATTTTGTTACAATTAAACAACCTTTGACGATTTTCTTATAATTAAATAGGCATTTATAATTTTGTATATTAGATAGGTGCATTTCATATTAATAAAATTTAAATTCTCTGATCGTTATTTTACAAATGTGTTTATCTTTTTTCAAAAATTCGTATTAGTGGTCTGCGGGACTTAAAATTATGATCTTGGTGGTCCCCGAGGTCCAAAAGATTGAGGACCCCTGCGCTAAAGGTTAAAATAAGCAGGGGTCAAGGGAAGATGAGGAAGGAATAGCTCCTAAGAATGTGTTTTGTACTTAATCATTAGCCTTTTAAAATCTATTTACTCAATCTAATTACTGTTGGTTCTGAATTTAGGACCATAATTGAGCCCAATATTTTTGTTGCTAAGTGAGGCAGTTGTTACAACCTTTCTTGCAACAGTTGTTAAAGAAATCACTGCAGTTATTAAGTTAGTAACACAGTTGTTAAGTGAATCTGGCTTCCCGATTGATTTTGTTGGTCAGAAAGTTGCAAAAGGTGATCACATGATCTCGGACACGGCAACTGTCAAAAATATGAGTCAGTTGTCAAGCATATGAATTTTGATGACATGACCATGGGGATGCTGCAACAGTCATTAGTGTGAAAAATGGTCATAAGTCACTTTTTATAGTGCCATTGTAACTTTGAACATTCACTAAAGAAACTCTTGTAAGTCAAGGACTACCTGTATTGTAAGACCTCAAATGCTCTTACCAACAACATTAATAGTAAACATTACTACTCAATCCACTACTCCTGTTTCAAAGGCAAGAGCTTTGAAAGATCACCCTTATCTTACCTTAGCAAATCTTCAGGAACACAGTCTTCTCGACGCTGGAAGGACATCACTGTTTCTGTTCGGCTAGCTCTTCTGACAATTAGAGCAAACAGTGAGAATTATAATCAGGCAAATATATGAATTGCAATAAAGGATTTTGTAGCAACGTTTATTTTTAATCTCTGTTTATCCTGAATCTCTTATTTTTTTTCATCTGTCAGTCTATAAACTACAAACTATTTGGATGTGAAGCACCAATAAAAGTATAAGTGTAGCACAGTAGGGAGTGATGCTAGTTCACTTCCTCGTGGTGCACCCTGGATCAGAGGTTGTGGATCTTTTTGCTACTAGTTTGATCAGGGGGCGCCAGGCGTGCCCCCGCAGCAATAAAAAAATAGCTTCTGCACAAGAAGCAAAATCCAAGATGGTGGCACCCATGGACCAGCACCGACAGAACCAGCTCCGTGACATCATCACCTGTTTACTAATGGTTCTAAAGAACTGTTTTAGAACCAATAGAAACCCACCTCTGCTCTGGATAGCAGGGTAGTGTGAAACAAATGACTAGCAATAACTGGCAGCCAGAGTACATTGAAGAATTGGCAGTTAGCGAGAGTTGGCAGCCAGATATCTTTGTAGAACTCCTGGCTCTCTAAATACATGGCAACGGATAAACAAAATGGGCCTAACAGGACATATCAAGGCTGGTTTCCAGTGAGGCTTAAAAACCACAACTGTGTACATCAACCTTACTGCAGCTTACGATATTGTGTGGAAGAAGTGGGGTCTTGTCTCTACCCCTCAGTGTGACTGTGGTGCTCCTCGACAGAATATCCACCACATTGTGTCCGAATGTCCATCAAGAGCTTACACCGGCCCAATGTCTGATTTTTTCAAGATAGACCACCCTGTCCTTGAATGGCTGGGTGGACTGGACATTAACATTTGAACTACCATAAGTCCATGTATTTGCCATACACTAAATAAATAAATGTAGCACAGAGAATTTTATTCTAAAATAATTCTTTTTTTGGCAGTTTAATACCAATGTTTTATAATGTATAAATACTTGTACAAAACACCAAAATATTTGCATCAAAGTAAACATAAAATAAACATAAATTAATTGTGTTGTGTTGTATACTTCTGTGGGATTTATGTAATATACTGAACATAATTAAACTAAATTGTTCTTAATTCCAAAGATGATATTTTTACCTGCTTGCAGATTGAGCTACCGTGTTTCTTCAAAAAGAAGGCTGGGTCTTATTATCTTTTGAAAAAATGGCTATTGGAGGGTTCTAATTACTGACTCACCTTGTGGCGGTGGCATCGACAGCCCTGCCCAGCAGGAGCCCACTGCTGGCCCACTTCTGCGGCCGCTTGCCACCACTCACATGCATCGCCCTGGCCCCCGTTTCGCTTTCAGAAACGGCCAGGGCAGCTCAACGCCCCCATCCCCACCCTAGCTTATTTTTTACCTGTGTGCCTCGCCCCAGCCCCTGCACGGGATGGGCGGGATCTTAATTAGGGCTAATTTTGTGGGTGGGGCTTAATTTGATCGCATGTGCTCAAAAACGTGATAGGGCTTCTTTTCAAGGTAGATAGTCTTTTTGGAGAAACATGGTAAAAATACAATCATAGACTTGCAACCATTCCTTAATTAACATTATTCTGTATCTCTATAATGTATTTTAGTTGTTGCCTTTTGTTTTAACTGTGCTTTAGGTATGCTGACAGAATTTAGTCCTGCCTCATAAATGTACTTCAAGTCTCTAAATTGCTATATTCCGCATATTGTGCAATAATTCAACAAGCTATTACAAATCTTTCTGTCTGGCCCTCTGCAATACAAAAATACAAGGTACATCATCATTTACAAAACAATCACAAAACGTATCACGTGGAACAAGTTAAGTAAATTTTACATAGTGAAAGAGGACAGATTATGATTATAGAGTCCATATTAAAGTAATTATAATAAGACTTACATCCGATCACTCTATCTGATGACTTTCCTGGAAACTTTATATCCAGAAATTGCTTCTCACTGTATCACAGTGCTTTCAACAAATCTGTTTCCAAGTCTTCTAAGCTAGTTCAAGCATAAGATTGACTCAGCCTTCCATCCTTCAGAGGTCGGTAAAATGAGGACCCAAATTGTTGGGGGCTATATGCTGACTCTGTAAACCGCTTAGAGAGGGCTATGCTATTGATATTGCCGCAAGTATGTGGTATGCATAGAAATGGAGGCTGGGGGCAGGAAGGGGACCAGGTGTAGATTACCAGCCACTGCAGAACTGCTGTATCTTCAGAAGCAGCTCTAAATGCAGTATTTACTATTACTGAAACAGCAGACAGGAGTAATCCTGCTGACAATAATTTATGTGTGCGGTGCAGGAAGGGGAGCCAAAGTATCAGATGGAGAATAAGCATTTCCAAGACTTACTTGAACATAGTCATGTAACGTTCAATTCCATCTCTTTCCCCCATCTTGCGCAGCCAATCATTATAGTCGGCACAAGGACCTTTGGGGCTTTAGAGAGGGAAGAATACAAACTTAATCCACATGCGCGCATTCATACGTCATCTGAAATATTAAAAATGCTTACTTTCTGGTTTGATTTTAGCACAGATAAATTATAAGAGAAATTAATGTCCAAATGTGCAGTCCTTGGTCTTCTGAGCGTGGTTGTTTTCTTGAAGACACTTCATTACTAAACTAGGTAACATTATCAGTACACCAATGATGTTACCTAGTTTGGTAATGAAATATCTGCAAAAAACCAACCACTTTCAGATAGCACCAAGGACTCTATAGTTCAATCCCAAGCTATAAATATTCTTTGCTATTGGTAATGTACTCTTTTACTAATATTCAAGAATAACACAGAGTAACTTTATTTGCAGATGACAGTTATATCTGTTAATAAAACATAACCAAAAAGAATGTGAACAATTATTGTTATGAATGCTGTATTCAATCAAGTCAGTTCAAACTGTCACAACAACCTCCACAAACTGTTTAAATATCAATGGAAAAAAGTTTATTACATAAAATCTGTTCACAGAAAAATGCCAAGCACCTGGTGTAAACCAAAAGACAGAAGGTTAGCGGGGCTGAATAAATACGCAACTGAATTTGTACATTTAAACTCAATGAAGCTTTCAAACAAATTATGTCACAAAATATCACAAACTTTTGATAAGGGCCAATAAGTAAAGACAAGCATTGAAAAGTTGGCAAAAAGAATTTTCTTTAATTTGGCCTTCATATAAGCCTACAATCGTACATGATTTGTCTATACTTAAGAGCTGCTTTCATCATTAGTTGGGGGGAAAAACCTTCCATAATGAAAAATGGCTTAGATTCTATTAAGTGATGCAACAGTGAGGGTTCCTCATAATCCCAATTTTTCCACAATAATTGCCTCCTGCTGCTACCCTAAACAAGCATCTACACAGATCTGAGTTCCAATTTAGTCAGCTTCCTAATTATTTAAACTAAAATGAAATTTAAAAATTCCTTCCTTGTAAAATAAGCAGTCTGTTGTTAAGAATATGGTGATAAAAAGCCACAGGTAATAAAAAAAATCTTCTTGCTTAAGTAATAAAATATATAGGTGAACTCATGCTGATTAAGCAAACAGCTTCCAATTATTATCTAGGTCAGGAAGTACTTCAAATAAACTTCTGAAGATAATTCTCAGCTGATCCAATGGACATTAGTACAATGAGTAATGTTAACTGACTAGAGATACCTAATAATAGGTAAGTCATTAACCAATCAGAACAGATTTATGCTCTACTTACCTTTTATAACAACTACTTTCCTGTTCAGACATGTTTTTCAAAAGGAACTCTTTTAATGTATAGGTATTCTCAAGCCATTCAATTAGTCCCAATCTGTAAAAAAATAAATTTGAACTTATTTTTGTTACGATATGGCTGAAGGATGATTGGCAGAAGCAGAGGGAGGAGTTAAAAGAGACATTAGTTTAGAATCATTACAAAGCCACAAGCAGAGGTGAAATTCAAATTTTTTCCCTACCGGTTCTGTGGGCGTTGCTTGGGGGGCATGGGAAAGGATACTGCAAAATCTCCATTCCCACCCCACTCCAGGGGAAAGATACTGTAAAATCTCCATTCCCTCCCCACTCTGGGGCCAGCCAGAGGTGGTATTTGCCGGTTTTCTGAACTACTCAAAATTTCCGCTACTGGTTCTCCAGAACCTGTTAGAACCTACTGAATTTCACCCCTGGC
>JANHGD010009823.1:64493-77831 GCA_027560375.1 Imantodes cenchoa
TTTCCCCCCGTGTGCGTGGGGCCAGTAATTAATTGGGTCAGGTCCATGGCCGTCATGGAAGCCATGAACTCCCGAGCCGCCTCGGATGTCTCGCCCACAGATGGCAGGTTGAAATCCCCCATGACAACAAGTCTGGGGATATCAACCGCCACTGCGGCAACGACACCGAGGAGCTTGGGCAGGGCCGCTGTCACGTGGCAGGGAGCCAGGTACGCGAGCAGCAGACCCATCTGCCCACCCTGACCCCACCTCACAAGGAGGGATTCACAGCCAGCCGTCTGAGGTACGGTGGTCTCTCTTGGCCTAAGACTCTCCTTGATTATCACCGCTACTCCCCCACCCCTCCTGGAAGGTCTCGACTGGTGGAATGCTCGGAAACCTGGTGGGCACATTGCTATCAGAGGGCCCCCCTCCTCTGGTCCCAACCAGGTCTCGGTAACCCCTGCCAGGTCCGCCCCCCCGTCCTGAATAAGATCACAGATGAGGGGGGCCTTATTAACAATGGACCTAGCATTGCATAGCAGCAGTCGAAACCCTGGGCCCTGTGGCTCCCGACAGCCTGGAGAACGGGAAGAACCAAGAGGGTCGGAGCACATTATCGCTCGAAGATAGCGAACGCTATATTACTAAACCATTTGGTTCAGAATACTTTTTTCCTTGTTTTCGACCTCTAAAATCTAAGTGTGTCTATACTTCAGTGCGTCTTATACTCCGAAAAATACGATACTTTTATATTTCAATGTATACTGATTAGATTAGAAAAAGAATTTTTTGGAAATTTAAATAAAACTACCGTATTTTTCGGAGTGTAAAACTAAACAACGCAACCATAGGGAAATTCCAAATTGGCTATCTACCGGTACATTGGAGATGTTCATATACCCAAATTTTATACAACTAGGAAGAGTAATTACATATAAACATGTATTAAATGAAAAAGGAGAATTGAAGTCTAGGAAAAATTTATATGAAGAAGGTATAGAACCTGAATGGTGGGCATACTTCCAAGTACAATTGTGATACATGAAGGATAAGAAAGACACGGGCATAAAAACAGAACCTACGGAACTAGATAAAATTCTACTGGGAACAGAGAAGAAGATGATTAATATATATATATCAATATATCCTGGAACAGGCTATGTTTGAAGAACAAGTGAAAGAAACTATGCTAACTTGGAGCAAAAATTTTGGTTATAGTGTTGATTTAGATAACTGGCAGGAATTATGGGAGAGAAATAGAAAACTTACACTAGTTACCATGTATAAAGAAAATCTGTACAAGATGTTTTACTTGCCAAAATGAGCAAAAATCTTTCACCCATGTGCTGAAAATGCAAAGCAATGCCAGGGAATTTTTATCATATGTGGTGGGAATGCCTGAAAGCCCAAGAATTTGGTACCAGATTAAACGTTGGCTGGAAGAGATGTTAACGCAAAATAAAAGTTAAAGCCAGAACTGTTCTTACTAGGTATTACAAAGGAGAAATATAGCAAGGGGTCATTATATCTTATGTTGCACATTCTTAATGTCAGTAAGACCGGCCTACGCACAAAAGTGGAAAAACAAAGAGACCCCATCAGAAGAAGAGGTATTAAACAAAATACTGTCTTGTGCTGAAATAGACAGGTTGACACTGGAACTCAAAAATAAGAGCGAAACGGAATTATATGAAATCTGGAATAATATGTATCACAGGTTGGAGATGAGGAGGAATGTTGGGATAAAGGATCATTGATAAGTTGAAAGTGTAGAAATTTTTATGTTAGTATTCTGTGACAAATAAGAAGGGAATTGGTATTGTAACCTTCACAGAAAAAAGAATTTATGTGTTTGAATAGTGATAGATTGTATATATTTATATAGCGAGAAGGAACTGTATTTGTTGTAAGGTAAAACTTGACGGAAATGTTCAAACCAGGAAAATCACGTCATGTCCAATGTTTTTAATTGTACTATTAATTAAAAACTTTTTTTTAAAAAAAGGTGGAGGTTTACCTGGGCCAGATCCATTGGTCAGGTTAGCTTGGAGTCCCATCTGGTGTGCCAAACTGTTGGAAGAAAAAATCCAGTCCAGTTCCAAGCCGAGAGAACAACAATTGAAATAAAATGGAGGCAGGCTGCAGAAAAGGAAGTCTCTATTTATTTGGTAGCCAGAAACTACTTGGTAGCAGAAGGATTCTGCGGTGGCCGACAAAATGGGAGTTGAGAGTAGGTAGGTTTTTATACCTTTTGGGGGGCTTTGTGATTGAAATGCCTGTTCTTATGTAAGAATGTGTCATTTAATAGTTTAACGGCTGTTGCCAGATTCCTAGGGGGTCATGTAAGGGTAATGGCTGGCTCTACAGGCAAAAGGGGAAATGAAAATCCCAGGTGTTCATCTGAGCTAATCTTGTCAATTTTGGCATGCCAAATAAGTGTTGCTTATTTGGAGTCTCTTTGCTTATGAATAAATTGGGCCAGCCTTTCTGCATGGATACAAATTCTCGGTTCCTAAAGACCAGCCACTTAAGCTTCTGCTTGAGGCTATTTTCCTAAGGCGGGAAAACTGGGGCTGCTTTCCTTATGATTTTATCTTCTCCTTTAGGGAAAATAGTGTATCCTGCCTCTTTTTAATAGTAAGAATGATATTTTAATCTGCGGCTTCCTACAGAAGAAAAAGCAGTCCACAAGACTTTTGCTTGCTGGGTCGCTTTTCTTCAGTGTTCTTAAATGCATCTTCTCTTGAGTTATTTGTTTTATAAAAGCCAGCTAGGAATTTGTTTGGAGCTACAAGGGACGTCAACGTGTCAAGTAAAGAGACTCAGTCGGGGTGCCCATGAAGTAAGCGCACCATCCCAGGCAGCATGCAAGATCTACAGCGTCTTGGATGTCCTGTTCCAGTACTAAAGATAAACTAGGTCCCTTGAGCTTTTTGCACGCACACAGGCTCGCGCACGCGCATCCTAAAAAAAAAAAAAAAAAGCAACTGAGGTAAAAAGAGCGGGGCGGGATTCCTCCTTCCCCTTCCTTAGAACTGGGCCAAGGAAGGTTCGGCGCCGGGCGCTCAAAGAGCCTTTGAGGACAGCGCGCGCCAGCTGCAAACAGCAGCTGCCTCGGCGGCCGTCCGGGGAAACATCCAGGGGGCGCGCGCGCGCCCGCCCCGTCGGCCCCGCGCGTCGCTTGGGACCCGTCCTTCTGCTGCTTTTGCGCTTGCTACGTGCACACTGACACTGTCCTCATGGCAAAGCCCAAGCCGGGCTGTACCATTTAGCATCCTCCCCCCCCCCCTCCCCCCCGAAAAAAAGGGGAGAGAAGGCGGCGAGCCGAAGCACGCGCGTCAAAAAAAAGCAACGCAGGGGGTCCTGAGACTCACCCTGGCGTGAAAGCGTGTCCCCAATGAAAAAAATGAGGTTGGCTGGCGGCAACCATTGCGGGGAAGGGAGGTGTGTGGGAGCGCGGCACTGAAGCTCGGGCAAGTACAGTTGGTTCCTCCCTAAAGTAAGGACGTGCAGAAACGAACGCGCCGCACCCCGCGCTGTAACTCACAGGGAAGGGAAAGGAGGGAGTTGCCCGGCCCTCGGGCACGGAGACGATCCTTCGGATTGGCCAGACCGACGGAGGGCGCGACTGCCGGGTAGCCGGACGCAGCTTCCATTGGCCAATCGTAACGTCACGTCACCAGCTTGATTTGCATTAAGTTAGGGCGGGGCGGGGGACCAAAAGGGAAAGCAGGTTGCACGGCTGCAGTGGTCGGCATGGGTTGGTGAGTGTGGGAGCCGCGCCGGGCTGGGCTGGCTGGCTGGCTGGCTGGCTTAGGGAGCGCGGAGAGAACGAGAGGTTTTTGCCACCGCCCTCTTCCTCTCCGGCTGAAAAGGGAAAACGGTCCCTGAAGGCTTGAATCCCGGAAGCTGGCGCTGGGGAAGGAGAGCGCGGAGCTGTGCCAGGCAGCGCCTTGCAAGCGCTCTCCAAGTTCAGGTACTTTGCTGAACTCCGCGGAGAGTGAAAGTGAAGCGTAGGGACTCCGACCGCGGTCTCCGTTGGGCGATCGGGTGCAAATTAAAGGAAAGTCCCTTCTTTCCGAAACGGGAGATCTTCGGCAAAAGGAATTGCGTGCAGGCAATTAAAAAAAAAGCCAAAAAAACCCAAGGCGGCAGGATCTTCGCCGAGGAAAGACCCGGAGTCGGTGGGGTTCGAGCGAGGTCACGGACAGACCAGACTTCCCCCGGCAGGTAAAACAAAAAAACAAAAAAACACTTCGACTTTCGGCGTGTCGATTTGCTTCGAGTGCGTTTGCTCGCCGGGTATTGAAATTGCAAATTGTGAGTGATGCTTTGGACGAGGAACAACCAGCCCTATTGCCTGATCGCTGGAAAAGTTGATCCAGTCTGCCCTGACGCCCTCTGAACTAAGGATCACGGGGAGAGAGAGAGAGAGAGAGAGGATCGCTGTTTGCTCCTGGAGGATGTTGGAGAACTGCTTGTTGAACTGCGGGCTTTGAAAGTGATAAAACCCCAAGCTGGCTTATTAATGTAGTAGGACGAACACCGCGGAGTATGTCCCCGAAGGAAATCTCTGCGGGACCAAAGATCCGATTCATTCCGCTAAAAATCAATGGGAATTTTGTTACTACTCTGACAAGTGGGTGAATTGTTCTCTAGAGGGAGACGGGACTTATCGCAACAATTCCCCACCGGCATCTCTTTCCTTTCTGAAACACTTGGGGTAGTGTAGATACAGTATTTTCTTAAGTATTTTCCCAAGCAATTTTTTTCTTGGGTATGAGTGGAGATGAAGAGGAAGGTCCCCTAAATTTATTTAAAGAATGGGTTTGTATCTTATAGAGCTGAGGATGAATATAAAACAGTTATGTTATGTTAGACTACAATTCCATGCTCCCCAACTCAAATCTAATGGTTATAATTTCCCCGAGGAATGGGGGGAATTGCAGATCTGGAGGGCAGAGGAGAAAGGAAGGTTGTGGCAGAAAGTTCCGTGTGCTACACAAGTTGAAAAGGAAAAGGAGACTGAAAAGAAAGCTGCCTTGAAATTATTTAGAATCCGGTCCAAATTTCTGAAATAATGCAGAGAAACAGTTTAATAAGGACAGTGATCCTGCTGATACATGTTTTTATTTCAGGTGCTCAGTTAGAGGGTGAGGTGGGGTGAGATAGGGTGATTGCCTGTCATTGGTACCCTAGAAGAGGATGCCTGTTTGGTTAATTCTCCAGAAGGAGGTGAGCCACTGACTAACGCACATTGTGCTGCTATGTCCCCACTGTGCGTGTGACAGCGGCTAACCTGCTTCTCGGACATCACTGTGTCGTCTTCTGTAACTCACCTGCCCTCTAGAAGCGGCTACGTCTTGGAGCCTGATGACTGCCCTTCCAACCTGAAGGCCATAAGGAGAAAGGTTTCTCGTAAAGAGTTGAATGCCCAACCTTTTAACAGCGTGCACAATCATAGCTACTGTAAGAAAGCAGACTTGGTCCTCATTATGCTTTTTCCCATTGAATGTATTGGAAAGACTCAGAATGAAATACACTTGTTATCATTTTAAGCAGTCTGGGTTTTTTTTCCCAAAGGAACTTTAGACTAGAAAAGGTCTGGATTTAGTTGGAATGACTCAGATTCTTCCAGTGAAATGGTTACGTGATGAGATCTAAATCTGCCTAGAAAGATTATAAAATAAGTAAGGAACCATTTGCACTATTAGAGCAGCAATAGCAATAGCAATAGCACTTAGACTTATATACCACTTCATAATGCTTTACAGCCCTCTCTAAGGGGTTTGCAGAGTCAGCATATTGCCCCCAATAATCTGGGTCCCCATTTTACCGACTTCGGATGGCTGGAAGGCTGAGTCAACCTTGTTACAGTAAGGATTGAACTCCTGGCAGTGGAATGCAGAGCGTGCAATACTTGGGCCACCATGGATCTTATAAACAATTCAATAAGCAATTCAACACTTTCGCTAGGCCTGTGATGGCAAACCTATGGCATGCGTGCCACAGGTGGCACACGAAGCCATATCTGTCGGCACGTAAGCTTAGGCCTAGCTAAGCTAAGCTAAGGCCTAGCTCAGCTCCAGTGCACATGTGTGTGCCAGCCAGCTGATTTTTGACTTGCGTGGAGGCTCTGGGGGGAGGCGTTTTCAGCCTCCATAGGGCTTCCAGGGGGCCAGAGGACATTTTTGCCCTCCCCAGGTTCCAAGAAAGCCTCTGAAGCTTGGGGAGGGGGACAAACGGGCCTACCTTGCCCACTAGGAGTCAGGAAATGAGCCATTTCCAGCCTCCGGAGAGCCTCCAGGGAGGCCGGGGAGGCCGTTTTCGCCCTCACCAGTCTCCAGGGAAGCCTCTGGAGCCTGGGGAGGGTGAAAACAGGCTTACTGGGCCCACCACAAGTCGGGAAACGGGGAGAGGGGCGCTGTGCTCACATGCACAGAGGGTGGGGCAGTGCGGGGAGGTTCATGTGTGCATGTGCAGGGGGGTGGAGCATGTGGGGGGGATTTAATTATATGTGTGGGCTGCACATGCGTGCTATTGCACGTGTGCACGCTCTTTCGGCACCCGAGGAAAAAAAGGTTCGCCATCACTGCTCTAGGCCATATAAGAATTCCCATAAGATGCAGTTGGCACAATGGAGAAAGAGAACAATGGGACATATTGTTATATGTAGAGAACAATGGGATATAGAGAATAGTAGAGAACAATTAAAGAAGATAGAGAACAGGTAGAGAACAATCATTCATAGAGAACATCAAAACAACAGAACACCTGGTTGGATGTTGCTTGCTTACCTCTCTGATCTCATCAACTGTTGTTGGCTGGAAATACATTTCTGGAGAGGAGCCATAAGTTCTAGCCCAGTTCTGGAATCTGACTCCACCTTCACCATGTACCTAGTGCCCAAAAACACATAATGAAAGCCCATCCATTTGAGAATTCATTGTAGAACCTTTCATGAAAATTGCCAGTTTTATCTGTTCTCTTCCGGGAAGATTTTTTTTTAAAAAAAAACCATGGATGATATTTTTGCTTGTAGATTACTGAATAGCTCCACTTAAAATGGAAAACTGCATGCACAAAATGAGACACGGTAAAATAATTCCAAGATTCTAAAATATAACTCTCCCAACTAATACAGCAAGTATTGTGACAGTCTACTTAAACAAAATGACAAGACTTTTGAAACAGCTGAATGTAGCCCCCTGCATTATGAAAGAATGCTAGCGGGGGAATTCTGAGAGTTAAAGTCCACACGTCTTAAAGCTGCTGAGGTTGAGAAACATTGATCTAACTGACCTTGAAGATGGACCAAATTAGCCTCTGATGCTGATCTTAAAGCTTGGGCAAATTCATATGCTTGCACCATTTCCATGATGAACAAATAACTTGTTCCCAGACTATTTTGGCAGGGGGTCCAGTTGAAGCTGCAGGAGTCTGATATCCTCAGCATATTGGAATGTCTCAGTTTCTACTGACTTTTTACAAAAGTGAATGCCAAATTAATATTCTTAATAGGATAGAAGAGAAAAAAAAATCTTTTAAAACTGAGAGGAGGAATCATATTCATTTATTGAATTAATTTCTTTTTAATTTAGCATTTAAATTCAATTAAATCAAATGTAATTGTTGTCTTGGTTTTGCCTACTTTAGTTTTATATTAATTTTTTTGGGTTTCATTCACTTTCTGGAGAATGGGCCCTTGATAGCTACTCTAATGTTCATTCTCAGCTTTAAAAAAGGACTTGAAAACCAAGAGCCAGAACCTCAGGGGTGAAAAATCCTCTAATAATCAGTTTAGGTGACAAAAAATTGGATCGTGTTTTGTCTGATTCCGAAGAGCTTAGGAGCACGGCTTTTTTTGTGCTACGGGAATTGGAATTCTAATGGCAGAAAACATTTGCCATGAGAGAGTTGCTAACTATTTACAGTAGTTTATGAGAAGGTGAATTGTGTTTTTGCTTCCCACCAGATTTTCTAGTGCTCAGTTTATTAATTTCTTAAAAACATTTGTCCTCTATTTTCCATGAAAAAAAAACCCTTAAAGTAATTCATTTATGGCTTCTTTCCCTTTTTGGTTAGTGGGGATACTTCTAAAGAAAACATTACATACAAGCCACATATTTTCAGATGCATTCTCAGAAAGACATAATGCAAAGGACTAGCTTTGCTTTGGGGCATATAAACTATATATATTCTACATAGGGGAGGGATCTTGGTACCCCATTATTAAAAGAATTCTGAGCCATGTTGTATCTGAGTGGGTAGGTGGCCAAGGTTTCAAACAAGCCATGGTGGAAACGTTTTAAGCAGGTAAAGAATATATGGAACCTTATTGTTTCTGGGAAGAGTATGGTACTCAGTGAAGTAGTGTTCTACAGAACCTGCCCCTAAGGTGGTTCCTTTTGGAAATGGTGATAAAATAAGATAAATAACACAAGAACCTCATTTTTCAAATACTATAAAATCATCACTTCTTCCCTGCCCGTTCAGTGCCATCAAGATAATTTCAGATGAGGTTATCTTTCCTTGGGCTCCTCAATCCAACTCATTCATCACTCCAAGTCTAGTTTCTCCCACCATTAAAACAAATATTCTTACCATTATACTTGGCTTCCGTTGAACCTCAGAGGGAAGATTTGCAGAACGGGAAGTCCTCTATTAAAGAGTCCTTTAAAAAAAAGAAGAAAAGAAAGGGGTATGGGGAATTTAAAAGCTGAACTTTTTAGATGTACATCGAACAGCAGAACTAGAAAGCTAGGAGGCTCAGAAGTTCAGTCAAGACTGCTGAGTTGGGAGAAGCCAAATGATGGAATACTTCTCTGTGTCATAAGGACTTTTCTCCAGGAACAAGGGGGTTAATGAGTAACAACTGCAATGTTGGTTTGGCGGTTAAGAAATTTAGATTTGGGATGAAAGCTAAGCAGCTATCCTATTCAATTAACAGATAGCCCTGAGAGATTCTTTAAAAAGAATTGGGTTGAGTAATAAAGTACTGGAGGAGACTCCTGCGAGTCCCTTGGACTGCAAGGCGATCCAAACAGTCAGTCCTAGAGGAGATCAACCCTGACTGCTCTTTAGAAGGCCAGATCCTGAAGATGAAACTCAAATACTTTGGCCACCCAATGAGAAGGAAGGGCTCACTGGAGAAGAGCCTAATGCTGGCAACAATTGAGGGCAAAAGAAGAAGGGGACGGCAGAGAATGAGGTGGCCGGATGGAGTCACTGAAGCAGTAGATGTGAGCTTAAATGGACTCCAGAGGATGGTAGAGAACAGGAAGTCCTGGAGGAACGTTGTCCATGGGGTCGTGATGGGTTGGACACGACTTTGCAACTAACAACAACAAACATTGTTTTATACTATAATTTGCTTATAAGAAAATGAACAGTGATCACTGGTAAGCACGCTTTTTCACGCCCCCAATAAACTGAGCAAAGAATAGAGGCATCAAATGCTTACAACACACTAATTAGTTTTCCTCTTTCTCCTTTTGCACAGACACACCAAAACATGCTGAATAGAGTTGCATCATGAATGTGCATATTTCAGATGTTCTAATGTAATTTATTACATTACAATGATATAAAGTGGGTTGGATTAGTCACATTTGGATTAGCTGCATTGAAAACCCTGTGATTTAGTTCCTTCTTGTTGATTCAGCCTTATCTCCTTTAGTTCAGGCTTTTAAAACTAAGATAGCTTCTTTCCCCTTATCTTGAGGAGCGTGTTGGCAGATTGAATCACTCAAACCCTGAAGGTGTTTGTTTGGAATTGGCCTCAAATGGAAAAATAAGAAGTTCTCCCTTTTCTCCATTGCCAACAGTACAATTTTGATCCCAGCAATTTCCAACATGAATTGGCAATATTACATCTGATGGTAGTGGTTGTTGTTTTTTTTACTTTGCAGACCACATTTGTACCTTCCAAGATGTGGAGGATGATTGTGTTTACCACTACAGTATGGAAGAAGACTCCAATCTATCACAGAACGATACTGTTCTTGTGCAGAAGAAGAAAGGTAAATATTAACTTTCTATGAAGAGAGCGGGATCTCAAGATGTAGCAGGTGGGATAAACTAGAAGGTCTAATTATTTAGATTTCACTAAGCACTGTCAAATAGTTTTTCCTTTGTTTTTGAAACTCTCTTGGTCAGTGTTTCACGCTAATGGAGTTGCATCATGGTAGATCAGGATGTACTAGTAGTTTTCTGAATTATTTGCAATTGATTGACAAAGATGCCTAATTTCATTTTTGTTTTAGAAAGAGCAACAACAAATGACTTTTTTAAAAAAAAAATTGGGTTGCTAAAACAAGGAAAGCCTGAACTGACCACAAGTGGACTTTGTATGAAAAAGGCAGCTCAGTTCAGTTCTGATCTTGGAAACAAACCACTTGATTTAAAGGATGTTTGGAGAGATGATTTTCTTTCATCCCAGGTTTGTTTCTGCAGTCCATCGTGGCTCCTGGATGTCAAGGAAGACCCTCAGTCATCCAGGTAGAGTTATCTGACAGCTGAGTGATTGGCAACTGGACTTGTTCTCTTGTTGGTTTGAGAGATTTTCGCTGCCCATCCAAGCAGCTTCTCCACTCTGAGCAAAGTTGGTGAGGGTGAGAAGGCAGAGAGTCATTGGAATGTACCAACGAGGTTGAAGCGCATGTGATTCCTGTACTGTGCCACTTTTCTTACTGAATTTTTCTATTCCTTCACCAACCTTGGATGGGCAGCAGAGGAACGTCTCAAACCAGCAAGAAAATAAGTCCTGTTGCCCTGACTCAACTTCCAGAGGCTCCTGAAGTTTTAAAGTAAATCAAGTCCACTCAATTAGTCTAAACTCTGCTGCTCTAAATTAATCCCTCCAGACATTTTAGACAACAACACTCATTGTCTGCACACAGCATCACTATGCACCATCTTGGTGGTGAGATTGTAATCTAGCTCTTTTGGAGTTGAAATCTGGGCTCTAGAAGCCTGATCTTCGTGAACTGGCAGGAATTCTCAAAGTTTTCAGTTGGCTACCTCTATCTGGAGATGCTGGCGCAGAATTTTTTACCATGCAATGCATGTGTTCTTCCACCGAGTTACAGCATCTGCTGCATTTGATCCCTAACCAGGAAAATAAAAGATAATGTTGCTTCCTTTGGTCTCTTGATTCTTTTCGAACATGGTATTTTTATTTGTTGTCATTATATGTAGAGTGTCCACCGGGAAGTTTTCTTTGGCTTATCCCCCTACTCATTTTTCTGATATTACTCCTGGGGTTGCTGCTCCTCCTCTGCTGGAAATTCTGTGATTGTTGCAAGGTACATTTTATCTTTCCAACCTGTAGTAGCAAAGGAAAACTGGGCCGTGGGTGGGGGGTGGGTAGGCTTTGGTTTGGTGGCATGTTTTTAATCTAACCTGTGACATAGTCATTTTTTCTAACAAATTGAAGATTCTTTTTAATCTCCTCTCCGATCACGTAAAAATTAGAGGTCAATGTAATACATTTTCTGTCTTGTCCATGTAAGCTTCTAGTTGAAGCTGTTTATATATTGACTAAATGATAACAAGTATTTTTTGTTCTAGATCTACAGTAACTTTCTTCAACTTCAGGAGAATCATTATTTTAAAATATTTTTTTTCTCCAATATATCTGAGATATTTTATTTTATCCTAAAATGAGCTGTGTACAGGAATTAGGAATGGAACATATTGGAAGGCACTGAGATGTGGAGTTGGAGTAGACATCCGTCCGGTGGGAAAGATCAAGAAACAATGGCATTGCAACATCAGTGCCAAGGAGCAAATGAAAATGATTAGAGAAAGACAGTCAGTGATCCTTTATCACTAGTCATATCGAGAAGTGCCTGAGAAATAAGCATGTAGAAAAGGCATTATTTGTAGGATGCATTGCCATAGTAAGTTACATCATTGATCCAAAGCGGTCAAGGTCATATTAAGCTTATTTATTAGTTCAGTCCCTATGACATGTAAACCAGGTTGATATGTTTCTCATCCTTTCATGGATGCCTTTAAGTGGTGTTTGCTCTGACATTCTCCTTAACAATGTATTTTGTATCATCCACTTAAACAAGGGCAACAGGCAGAGAGGTCTATTCTCCTGCTAGTAAGCTTAGTTTTGCATTTTTGCATTAAAACCAATTCAACACCTTTTCTTTTCTTTTTCTTTTCTTTTTTGACACCTAGAATTGTTTGGCGGCGTTGTCACCCTGTTGTGCACGAGGTACATCTTTTGAATTTATATGTGGTCTTCGGTATGGGTGATGATAGCATTAGCATGGCGTGCTTAGATCAAGACTGAAAGAAAGCAATTTAGACAGTCCTTGACTTATAGCCATTCATTTAGGAACCATTCAAAATTACAAACAGCACCGAAAAGAGTGACTTACAACCAGGATTCACACTTACAACTATTGGAGCATCTCGTGGTCATGTGATCAAAATTTAGGCCACTTTCAATTGGCATCTATTTATATGAGGTCAGTATTTGCAACTTTCCCAGACTGCTTCTGACAAGCAAAGTCAATGGGGAACAGTGGATTCATTTAATGAATATACAATTCACTTAACAACTGCAGTGATTCACTTAATAACCATGGCAAAAAGGGTTGTAAAATTGGGTGCATCTCACTTAACAACCACCTTGCTTAGCAATGGAAATTCTGGTCCTAATTGGGTTATAAGTTGAGAACTACTTATATTACATTCAAAGGAAGCTAGTATATTTGATGGGGGAGGGGAAACCTAGCAGCCAAAGCTTAACACAAGCCACCTGTCACTTAAATCAGCTCAGGAAACTATCTGTCTAAATTCTACCACCTTGTATCCAGTTAGGCAATACCTGTCTTAAGATAGGACTTTTCAAGCACTATTCTCTTCATTTTGGGGAGAACCTGGATCAAAACCTATGCATTTAACTCTCTGAACAGCAGAGAGAAAATAATCCCTGATAGAGTATTTAGAGAATGTAAGGAAACATAAAACTTCATGTGGTGAACTGAAATGCATTTTAGAATAGTATAATGATTCTGGAATATACACTATGAACCTATGCTGAAATATATGAGGTAAAGAAGATGTATGTCATAACAATAATGAGGGACAGAATTAGGAATTCAAGTCATGGATGGCCAATCTAAAAATTAACAATATTACAACTTATTGCCAGCAATCTGAGCACCAGTTACTAGTTAGACATAGGGAAAAGGGAGTGGGAAACTCATGTTACAATGTAAATAAGGTGCTTATTAGGGGACTGGAGGCTAAAACATGCGAAGAACGGTTGCGGGAACTGGGTATGTCTAGTTTAATGAAAAGAAGGACTAGGGGAGACATGATAGCAGTGTTCCA
>JANHGD010009823.1:202231-216673 GCA_027560375.1 Imantodes cenchoa
CCTGCGGCTCTGGAGCCGCATGTGGCTCTTTCATCCCTCTGCTGCGGCTCCCTGTCACTCAAAATATGCGTCACAACCGCCAATGTGTGATACCTGCCGGCACGCAATTTATTGAGCTTTTCAACCCTGGGTAGGCTAACCATGGATAAATCCAAGAAAAATTTCAGAAGAAAACAGAACGTTTAATTCAACTACGTATGCTAGTTCTGTGGCCGCTCAGGAAATAGTCAGGCACGGGAAGGGTTTTGTGGTTCCCTGTGTTTTCTTTTCTGTGGGAAATGGGTCCAAACAGCTCTTTGAGTGTTTAAGGTTGCTGACCCCTAAACTAGGAAATCTTGTTTCCTTTCCTGTGGCTTGCTCTTAGGCAAAGTTTATCAACTTATATAACAACCTAAGAGTACACAGCAAAAAATTTATCTACTAAAAAAAAAAAGACTTAAAAGACCAGTACTTTTTGGTCTACATCACTTTATGAAGAAATAAAATTTTGACAACACTCCCTGATGGTAGTTTCTGATTACATTCCGGTACAGGTAGTCCTCGAGTTACGGGGATGCTGCTACGGTCATGTAAAAAACTGTCATAATTTACATTTTCAGCACCGTTGTAACTTTCAACGGTCACTAAATGAACTGTTGTAAGTCGAGGACTCTACCTGTACATTGTTCAGTAATATAAGTTAGGGCAGAATAAACCTGGTGCTCCTTGTGTGTGCTAAGGCCAGATTTAACAGTGCAGAATAACAAAAATGAACACAAATATAGCCGTGGTGATGCTATACACTGAAGGCTTAGATTTTAACTTTCAGGCTTTGAGGAATGTCTTTTATTGAAGAAATGCTAACTGGCTTTACATTCCATCACTTCTGCAGCTGGGCAAGTCAGATTGAACATATAAAATGCCTCTTGCAGAAGTCTTAAAATAGGACTGAATGGAGAGGGAGGTTATGCTGCTTCAGGCTTTTATCTTAAGAGCAGAAAAAAGGGAGAATGATGTGAGTCTGCTTCCCCCCCCACTCACATGCAGTGTCATATATATTTGCCAGCATTGTAAATTGGCAAATTACGAAAGGAAAAATATCATTTGAGTTAAGGGTGTGGCAGAGGCAAGGACATTTTCATCTTAGTATCTTTTCCCTAACCCTACCTTGATGGCTACAAAGCAACACCACAACTAATAGGGCAAAATATCTGTGTATAGTTCTACAAGGAGAATGCTGCATTTTGTGAAGTCCCAACAGCAGTACTCAAAGACCTATGTGGCCGTTGTATTATGGACTACAACTCCCTTTTTCATTTTTCAGACATTCAAGACAATGCTCGACACAATAGCTCCCACGGCGTCTCTGATAGGAATAGTGTTCCCTCGTAATATGGTTTCAACTATATGATATATCTTCCTCCTACAACTGATCTGCATCTAAGTAGAAGATGCTAAGTAGCAAGCTAATGAATAGGAGTGAAGATGAGTGTGGATTCTTCAAATATAAAGCAGGCATCATAATTTGTCTGACAAGGTACACTTACTTGTGTGAGCTGCACTTCTAGTTCTGAGGCAAGTACGGTATTAATATGTGTTTAGCTACTTTGGAAAGGAAGAATCGCCTTACAAATTATGAGAAGTGTTTTAGCATGAGAACAGAAGAAGCATCCCGATTCATTGTGAACAGGTTCTCTCGCTGTTGTTCAACCAAAATGGTGAAGGGTTGACCTGAAGAAAGGAATCTCCCTGCTACACTGAGAAGTTGGCAAATAATTTGGCGTCTAATAAGGGTCAGATTCTCCAACTGGCTTCTCCACACACCATCTTCCCAGAAATAATTTTTCCCTATATATCACTTTTTTAACAACCAAATTTAGTAAAGAAAAAAAAAGAAAAGAAAAGAAAAAGAAAAAAAGAAAAAGAAAATAGATAGGTCCTTATGGAAGGCTTTGACAGCTTTCCCCTTGGTGCTTTTTCACAATTAATATGAGAGAAGTCAACTTTTTTTTTGCATTAGTAAACAGGAATTGGCAGTTCTATAGTATGTTTAAATATAAAAAATGAATGCAATCTAATGAAAGCCACTTTTCTTTTCCAATCAAGCCCTAACTTTGCAAAAATAACTGAAATTCAGCATTTACCTATACATAATGATATGAGCAAGTGAATGGGTTACTACTTGATAGGTTTATTCACTATCTTCATATAAGACTGGAAATAACCCTGAGTATTCTGTGGGTTGGATTCAGTTACTTAGGGGAAACGCACAGCAGTTCAAGGGTTTTGAAGTTGGCTGGAGTTTCCTTGATTTCAGTCCAACTTACAAAATATTGTTGCTATATTAAGTTCTTTAGAGAGATACTGTATATGAACATATCAAAGGCTAGATTGCTTCCTTGCTCATATTTTGAGTATGTAGAAAAGGCAGACTTTCAATACTACAAAAACTGGATTGAAGACGACAATTAATTATAGGATATACCTATTTTCAAGGCTGATGTTCCCACATATCATTTTATGAACTTGAGTACAGATTTTCTATAAAACCTATATTCCAGATATAGAATTCAGCAGGACTCCACTATGGCATGAATAGAAGCACAGTTTTGGAGGATCTAAGCCTTTTCATGGTTTACAAATATTTAAAAGCTTCAACGTAAGAACATACTGAAGATTTTATGTAAACATCATTGATATCATTATGCATTTTTTTAAAAATCTGAACAAAAACAGATAGCTTATAGCTTGCATTGTTGCATAATTTATATCTTTGTAAACCTCACTCCAAAATTATCTAATATTAATTTTGAAAACTACAATACAATACTTGGTTTCAAAATAGTCACAATAATAATTACCTATACATACTTGAGTTCCAATTCACACAAATTTTTGTTTCTTTTGTTAGCAGATACAGTTTGTAGGACTTGTGTGGAGAAAGATACAGTATGAATTATGGCAAGTAACAAATCCCATGAAAATGGCAGCATTTGCTCCAAACACCACAATCAAAACACAGGGCCACCTATTAGCCATATGTGGGAGTCCCTGATTCTCATAACAACATGACACATGTTACAAATGAAAAATCAAGTGATAACTGTATCCATCTATGTGCCAATGGATAGGCAAGACTGCTGGAATAGCATTGCACGTCTTACCTGAATGTTGACACTTATGAACAATGCATTTTTCTCTGTCAATCTAAAAATGCTCTACGACTTAGAGAAATTTGAACTGAAAGTACATATGTTGTAAAGACATGAAAAAGTTGAGGTAAAGGAGGTATTATTAAGAACCACCCATGTCTGATATAAAGATGTGGATATATACTGGTCACCTGACTTGAAGAAAATACAGTCTCGAGGTATGCCACGTATTTCTTTCAAGTACAAATAAATTAAAATGATTTGGTCAATTGGTCCTACACTTCTTGCTATTTGGTAATTCCATGCTGAAAATGGTAACCATAGTTTGGGTACGTCCGTTGAAGTAGAAACCAGTACTAAACCAATGAGTCTGCTGCTCAAGGAACATGGGAAAAAAACCCCACCCCATATCCTTCAGATTAAGCCAAGTGCAGCTGCCTATGTTCCCAGTCTCTTAATCACTAGGAGAGAAGGATGACACTTTGGAGCTGCAGCTGGTTACCTGAGGGAACCGGCTGTATCATCCTCCCACCAGCTGAGTCAAGGAAACCACCCTAGCTCCTGAGGCCACTCAAACAGCTGTTCTAAACATCCAGTGATGTAATCATCAGAAGGAGCTACAGTGGGCACAAGCCCTTTCTCCATCCCTTTCAAAGCCGGCTAAAAAGAAAAGTTGCTGGGCTGGGGAGAATGACTGATTCTCTCTTCACAGCAGCAGTATAATTGGAGAGAAATCAAGTTGTTTCTTTCAACTGCTCTGCTTGCGTAGGGCCACTATCACCCTCAGTGATGAATCAGGCTGCTGAATCAGAGGAGCTGGCCTGCGTTGCTCATGGGAAGATGGGAAATCAAGTACAGCCGAGACCTGGCAACAAGATACACACAGCTGTTTGAGGCATTTCCTACAACTGGGGAGTCTTGCTTTGAGCAATCATTGAGATATCCGGCCTTTTTGACAAGCTCTGCAGGGCAGCTTTGGCGCTCAGAGGGTGGACCATGTTCAGCACTGCAAATCTCTCTGGCATATCTGTGTATGAACGAGTGACAGGTATATGATGGCTGATTGTCTTAGGTAGGCTTCTATCCATAGTGGCTCTAAAGAGAAGAAATTCAACAAATTAGAAAGTAGGTTTATTGGACCAAACAAGAACAGATATTCTTCTATTCTTCTAAGTATCTCCAATGCTTTGGTCATTAACTGGGTTGCTACTGAAGACTATTTCTAGGCTGTTGCCTCTATTAAGTCATGGCAGAATATTGTCACATTGAATATTTTTCTGCCATGCTATAATGAATTGCTGGTTGGTGGTGGCAGAGAGTCAAGGTGTCAATAATGTTATAAATTAAAAATGTTATCAGGGAGAGGAACACAGGTAGATTGTTAGCAAAAGAAATATTGTTATGGGAGGAAAAAATACTGTAGTTATGGGAAAAGTATTTGTTGAATATAAGGCATCACGTTCAAATGTTTTTAAATTATTTTGTGCTTAGGCATAGCTTAAATTATATTTAACTGTAAGAAAGAATAGATAACTCATTTCTAAAACCCCAGAAATTAAAATTTCAGCAGGCTCATCTTCTACAGTGAGCACATTTGCCAGAATATCTACAATGGGAGCATGTGAACAAGGACCAACTGAATCTATTCAGAGACCAGCAATGGCTATTGGAAGGTTGCACACCTAGCCTCCCAGGAGCTAAATGGATAAGGGTAGGGAAAAAATGATCAATTCTCTGCCTTGGCTGTGTCTCACACCTGCAGAAGCAAGAACAGGTAACTTCTGTCTCTTTCAATAGGTGGGAGACCAAGGCATAGCAGGTAGCAACAGCAACACTTTCAGGAAGAGAAGATCAACTTAGCTTGCAACTTAATAAATAAATATGTGTGTGTTAATGATTAAGGTTTGGACTAAGGGTGGGACGTCCCAGCTCCAAGGCAGATCTCAGTTAAGGATTCTTATTTGGTGACTTTGGGCTGGTTGTTATCTTTTAGCCAAACTTTATAAAGGTAGCCCTTGACTTGTGACCATAATTAAGCCTGTAATTTCAGTTGTAAGTTGTGACTGTCATTAAGTAGGTCATGTAACCACCCAATTTTACAATCTTTTTTGCAGTGGTCATAAATGAATGCAGTACTCATAAAGCAAACCCACTGTTCACTGTAGGGTGTTTTTTTTTCTCTGGAAATTGGAAGTAAATATCAATTTCTGGCAAAAATATTTTAAATTTTACTCTTATGATTGCAGGGCATTCCAAGCAGCCATAAATGCAGGCCAGTTACTGAATGCCCAAAATGTGGTCTTATGATAGGGTAGGGAACAGCCTAAAAATTTAAATGTAGGGTGTAAGTAATATTTTTAAAGACCCATCATAACTTTGAATGGTTGCTAAGCAACCTCTCATAAGTTGAGGACTACCTGTAGGATGTAATGAATAACACTGCCCCAAATTAAAACTGTGTCAATAGATTTTTGGCCCTTGTGATAGCATTAGGCTAGTGGTTTAAGCAAGCTCAGATATACCTAACCTGGCCCAATATTATAATATGAACCGGCCTTTATTCCATTAACGTTGGGAGTAAGATCCAAACCTATTTGTTAGTCCAAATGCTGCTGGTCCTGAAATGGGTCTCCTAATCTGTTTGCTGCCACAAACTGTTTGCCTCTGTGTGAAGACTGCTGCATTAGAGGGTGCATCTGGTTTCCTGTGGAGATTCAGAACAGCAGTCCTTTCAGCCATATGCTGCACTTCGTCCCTGTCCACAACTAATGGAGGCTGCAGCTTTAACACAGCTTTTTTTGAATTAGGTATTTTCAGGTGTCTAGCTCTCACAAGTCCAGCTGTCACACCCATGGATGCAGGTGAAGGGCATTTTGGTGGAGAAGGCTGGAGAGGGCGCTTTACAATGCTCGGTAATGTATTTGCGAGGCTAAGTGATGCATCTGAAATGTAAGGGAAAAAGCACACCATCAATGTAGCAACAAAGTATTTCATCCAAAAGATTGCTGGGTTCTGTAAGAGGAATTTACCCGGATGGAATAGCCTGAATTCCCAACTTGAATAATTTCAAAATTCTAAAGGGATAATTTTATACATCACATTCAATTTCAGTGCAATATCTGTCTTTTCTGAATATTTTAACAAAGAATATTTATAAATTTGCAGTCCTGTAAATAGTTTTTTTTTAGAATCTGTACTGAATACCTTCTGTCACATTTTTAGCAGGTGCTAAGCAGAACTTGAGAACCAATTTTATGTAGGGTGGTTAAGGCATCAGGTCAGAAACTGGGAGACCATGATTTTTAGTACCACCTTAAGCACAAAAGCCATCTGGGTAAATCTTGGGCTAATCCCTTTCTCTAATCCCACTTCGGGGGAAAACTGCAGGGATTTGTCCAGGCAGTCTCTGAGAATCACACACAGTTGAAAGAAAAACAATAGCAGGACTTAAAAGTCTTTAAGCTAGAATCTGAATAACACTTTTCTATGTAATTCTACTATGATTAAAGGATATATATGTATGTATGTATGTGCGTGTGTGTGTGTATATACGGGTGTATATACATACATACATACATACATACATACATACATACATACATATATTTCAGATTCTCAATGTATCTCTCAGCTCTTTTCTTAAACAGTTTGTGCACTGTGCTCAGCCATTTAATAACTGCAAACCATGAACTACAATACTGTAGTTGAGTTTACACAGCAAAGAGTTGGCTCAACTCAGTGGCTTGCCTGTTAAACCTTTTTGGTAACATCTAAATTATTTGCATCCAAAGATGCTGATCAATACCTGTAGTGAGACAGGAGAATGCAGAAGTTGCTGCTATTGTTTCTAACATGCTATAAATTCCATATCAATTTTTTTTCTCACTCTCTCATAGTGAGCTAAGAGTACCATCTCCTTTTCCTCAGCATTTGCTTGCTTTAATGATACTGCATGCTAATCTTTAAATATTATATATAAATGACACTCCAGTTTGCCCGATTAGTTCTATACCTGATGACACCTGAGAAAGATGGGAGGAAGAAGAAGCTTCTGATGAGGTAATTTGGGTGACGTCCCCCTGAAAGGCTTCTTTGAAATCTTCCTCACAGCTGTCACTCAGGCTGCAGCCTTTTTCTTCTGCTTCCCCTTCTTCATCACTGTGTGTTATTTTCAGCAGCTGGGGAGATTTCACCCTTTGGAAGGCTTGCAAGTGCCTGCCAGAGATTTACTTTTTAATTAGATGTCATCCTGTCCAAATATTATAATATACTGTACATTAAAATGATATATTAATTATTTATTTGCACATACCATATTCAATTTATATTATGTGTCATATATCTTTAAACTGAAATAATTACCAGAAGAAAAAAAATCCATGGTAATGCTTTTGTAATGCTATGCTCTAAAAAAATCATCCTAAACCCAGATTTACGGCATTTACAGGAAAATTGACTAATTCATTCTTTAGCAAATCTCTCTTGAGAAAAAACATTGCCACAAAAAAACTTCAGGACTTATTTCTGATTGTATTGTTTTTGGTTTTCTTCTAATCTGACATCAGTACAGTCCCCTCACCCACCCACCTTATTCTTAAGAAAACTAGCCCTAGAATCCTAAATATGGGAATTTTGTAACCACTAATATTGGCACAGTAATTCCTTATAGTGAGCATGATGGAGGGCTGTACATTAAATAAACCAGAATATGCAGATTCGTTATCATCATGAATTTTCTCTTCCAAATAATTAAATAGTTGACTGCATTCTACCACCATACAGAGAGGACAATAGCTTAAAAGTGGGAAATCAGACACGATAGCAAAAGCATGAACTGAAGTGGGTGTCTTTATTTTTGAATAAACAACTATCTATGTAGAAATTCTTAACGATTTTTATTTGATTTCTCCTCCTTTGTAAACTATAAACGCTGAATGAAAATAGGAGGAAATATGAACAGTTCCTGAGTATCGCCACAAGATGGCTGACATGCTTATCACAATGAAAGCAAGAGAAAAGCTCAACTTATTTTTTCCAAAGTGATAACCTAGAATAGTTACTGAAGGAAAGATTTTTCATGGACTTTCACAGGTTTCACCCTGAAAAACTGTATATATATTGAATGAAGCCAGAAAAAGCAGTATAAACAATTCCCTACCAAAACATTCCTAATGTTTGTCTTTCCATAGGCTTTAGAGTAGGGGTGTCGAACTAGATTTCTTCGAGGGCCAGATCAGCATTGTAGTTCTTCTCCACGGGCCAGCTGAGGGTGATGGTGATGGGAGACAGCCTGGATGGCCTCCTGCAGCACTTCGCCCCACACCCTGTTTTGGCCGGCAAAGTGCTACAAGAGGCCATCCAGGCTGAAAACAGGGCGCAGAGGGGCCGCCTCCCTCCCTCTTGTGCCCCATTTTGGTACCAGAGGTACCGCAGTTCAGTCCTTTTCTATTTCCAGGTCCACCCTGCAGGCCAGATTTAAGTACCCTATGGGCCAGATCTGGCCCACCGGCCTTGAGTTTGACACCCCTCCTTTAGACTGTCACAATACAATCTGTTCATCATCAAGTGGAGATTACATTTCACTTACTGATTTATCTTGGGGAACTCTAAAAAAATTCTGCTTAAAAATGGACTAAATTTTGGCTCTTACTGGTAATGATGTTCTTGCAAGACTTTCAGCTCAGCGAAGATGTCTCTCTCATTCACACTGCCAGTTTCTTCAAAATCATAATTATATTCTGCCAGATGACATGGTGGCTGGAACAGGTTTGTTACTGCAGGCTAAAATATTAGAGAAATTATATTAAAATATATCTGCATCTTCTGAGAAAAAAATAATTTTGCCAAGGATCTTAATTTCTTTCATAATCTCCCCATCATGGCCAATGTTTATTGTACCAACAGGGACCTGCTGTTGTGCCACAGTTTCTGGAGGTAACAGGGGCAGCCTGCATACTACTGCAAAGCAAACATGCAAGATCAGGCAATGTTGCAACCCAGCTCCATTTGTTATTTGTCTCCTGGGGAAGTCTTAGGTGTGTTTTTCTCTACATCAGATTTGTTCCTTCCCTTAAAATGTCTCTAACAGCTTTCCCACTTTACTTTCACAAGTATGAATCGCCATGGTGAGTGAGAAGGTTTGCCAGAAACCCATTCATGATCAAAAGAAAAAGGCTGATAATTTAATTAGTGACACATCCTAACAAGAAGCAGAAAACTTCATGTGGGGTTTTCAGCTCTAGAAACAGACTGAGAAACATAGGCTTATTCTTCTTACATAACAACTCCCTTCTAACTTTCCCTCCCTTCAAAAATGTACTTATAAAGAAACTTACACTTAATTTCTGTCTTCGTGCATGAAGAGCTTTGATGGGGTTCCCACATATAACTCTGCTGACACCTGCCAAAAACAAAATTTAAAAAGGGTCGTAATTTATAATTTTATATGCTTAAAAAAACTCTTTTTTTTACACGAAACTTCATATACAAGCTTATATGCAATTATGTTTTCTCCATATTTAGAAAGAGATATTCACAAAAAATACACCAACTTTCTATTTTGGTCAGTTGTTACTTTAACCCACAGGAAAAAACACATTTGTGAGGTGAGATGGGATTAGTAGGAATGGGCAAAGTGCTCAAGAATATCTTCCCTCATTCGTCTTAAGGTAAGCATGATAGTTAAATTGACTTTGGAAAAAAAAGTAACAAAATTTTCATTATCTGGGCAGGAAAAGGTCTGAGAACAGCCAACCACAATGCAGAGATTTACTTGATCGAAGATAATCTCTAATGTTAACATAAAATTGAACCATTCTTTTTAACACATGTCTTCATTTCCCAATTTGAGTTAGAGAAAAATTTCTGCAAAAAGCAAGCCTATGGAAATGTTCGTGTACATACATTTACCATAAGCAGATAAATGGACACACTGTATCATCCAAACATTTTTATAGGAGAGATAAAATTCCATCCTTGTTTTGCTTCTGCATGTTTTGTTAAGGAGAGGCTAGAGGATAGGAAATGCACGAGAAAAGCACAAGGTGTTCCATTACCATGGGTCAGGTCACTTGAATCATCATCAGGCAATATCTCATCGCAGATGGTGGATTCCAGGAGAGTGCTACAACCAGAAAGCAAATGAGCACTGGGAGATCTCTGGAGAGCCTGAGGTCTGGAACCTAGCAAAAAGTGAGTTGCAGCAGGCCGCAGAGCAGAGCCCAGCCTTCTTGTTAGGAGTCCTACCTGAGAATCTAAACCGAAGAAGGGTAGGGGTCGGGAGAAGAACGATAACACGATACTGTAACATGAATATACTGTAAGTGTCCACTTGAGAGAAGCACAGAAAACAAATGATATGTCCTTAAATTAAAGTAATATTCCTACTAAAGTAATATTTCTGTACCGTTGCCCAAAAAAACCCTACCCTGGATTAATCCATGACTACACTAAACATTAGTGTAGTAAGCTAACATCGGGAACACTCTGCCATTTATTAATCACAATTCTTTGTGCAAATGTATTAACTCATGTCAGTGATTATTCAGGTCAGAATGCAATAGAGAGTGCAATCGTTCACAAAGACCATTTGCGATATAAGGATTTTGAAAACAGAAAAACATGCATACATATATATGCAATACCTGAAATACTAAATAAGGAGCTCATCCCTGAATTTCATTACCATGCTTTCATCCTGTGGCCTTGAGCTGAGGAATCATGGTGGCATAAGTCACACTCTGCCCCAAAATTTCCCTTAATGTGCAGGATGCGGACTGTGCTGTCCTATCTGTATTGCTTCTCCACAAGACACTATATAAGGGCAATAACTTGCCATTTTCTCTGCCTGAAATTTGAATGTCACTTACTACAGGAAAAACTGCTACCAATCACTTAGGGGATAAATGCTGGGATTGTGTTGTAAAATCTGGCCTTTCCATCCATTCAGCTATTTTGCTATTGATCTCCCAAACGTTAACTTATCAACTGAAAAACCAGTAGATGGCAGCAAAGAGTTCTCTTTTAACTGCAAGGTAGTGGTTGCCTCTGTTTGTGCAATATAGTAAGTGTGGTTTAAGTATTCTTGGAGCCAGAGTTCAAGGTTGGGGGTTTTGTGTATCTGTGTGAGAGGTGTTCAGCTTATGACAAATATTGTCATAACTTCTCCAAACTGACTAACCTCTCAACCAATTGATTAACCATTTGATGACAGCAAAGTCAAGAGCTTTTTGTCTCTCTTGGCTGCAATCTAGTGGTAATTTGGATTTGTGCAGCCAAGATGCAGTTGCTGCTAAATACTGTTAAGGAACCAGAGTTTGAGAAATCACTTTATTAATTCTGGTATCAAATTAAGATATACATATTCAGAAGGACAAAAGAGAAAAAATGTCTGCCTATGTCAAACCCTATCTATACCAGGTTCCAATCTCTGGAGGACTAAACTTTTTAAGGGAACTTTCCAAAAAGAGGAGGAGGCAGGACTTCCCTAAGAACAGCAATTGCTGTACTGGGAAAAAGAATTCAATTACATTTTCCACTTATATGCGTTAAGCAGGGTATAGGCTAGTGCCGGGGTCCCCAAACCAACTTTAAGACTTGTGGACTTCAATTTCCAGAATTCTCCAGCCAGCTATGCTGGCTGGAGAATTCTGAGAGTTGAAGTCCGCAAGTCTTAAAGTTACCAAGTTTGAAGATCTCTGGGCTAGTGAATTTCAGGTCTTCCAACACTCTAAGAATCCTGGGGTGATTAAGCTGGCAATAGTATCAGAAGCCAGGCTTCTGCTCTTCCTTAAAGCCAAAACCAAAGATAGGATGAAAGGGGGCAGTCCTACACCTGTTGGGAAAATATAGCTACCCCATCCATGTCACCTTACATCTTGGATCAGCTTCAGCCTTCCTAAGCAATAGGCAGATTGTCTATCAGTATGAGATGGAAACTCCATTATGAGGACATATCTTCAGCAAACTGTAAGATATGTGGAATGTCTTCCTGCCATATGTAGGCTCTGTGGCTAGCAGAAGGTGCTATTGCATGAGGCAAATGTATCTATCTCTATTGCTTGTTTAAACAAAAATAAAGATAGTTTCATACCCCTGCTGCCTCCCTAGAGTTACTCCTGCCAGAAGGGCAAAAAGAATGTATTTTAAGATCAGTGGGACACAAAATAGTCTACACAATATAAGCATGTATGTTTCAAGAGCTTTGTTTCAAATGAAATATTTCAAGTGGCATTCTAGGCAACTTGACTGGATTTTTGCCTTGCGTGTCTTGCCTTATTGTTTTTAATGCCCCCTTTTTAAAAAACCTATATAGCAATTACTATTTCCTCTGGCTGGATTGGGTGATATTTGGGAATGAAATACTGGGAGTCCTAAAATGTTTACTGGAGCTTTTTCAAAGGGTCCCTTGCTCACCTGCCCCATCATTTCTTTATGCATTCAGATAATACTTCCATGAAGTCTGCCATTAAAGCAGCTATGCACATACATACAGATGGAGGTCATTGGTGAATGCCTTCAAAGCCGATGCCCAAACTCTTTCTGGAACATGTGCCTGCTTAATATTTCAACAAGTGTGCTTACTGGTTGTATCTGGCTGCTTGAAAATAAAACTCTGTATTTGTGTGCTGAAGTTTTAATGTATATACTACAGGGTGAGTTTATGAAACTGATTGCCTCTGTCTGTCTGGTTGCTTGTTTGTCTTCAGAACATCGGTTGTGTTTTGTTAATGGGCTGCTAGTACATTTATTTAAATGGTTGCATTGCTGGCAAAAATGCAGTCGCAGGTGGCATGGTGTCTTTGGTCTTACTCTTTTAATATTAATTAATGCTATTCATGCAGTCATAGAGCATTAGGATCTTTTTGCAGCCACCAGTAGCCACAATCCACCAGTAATGCTTGGAAGCATTTAAGAAAACCGTATAGAATTTATAGGGTTTCCTTATAGTATAGTTGAAGGCTGGAAATGAAATTATGCTTGGTGCCAGTGAGACTAGGAAGATGGGAGATGCTAATTAACTGCTAACTGACAAATGCTGAGAACAGATTCGCTTTTTGAGTTATACACAGTATACATCATCTAACACGGTAAGAATAAAAAGTTATTTGTCCTATTAGAATTGCCTCTGATTCATATGCTTATATGTTTACCTAAAAATCAGGGTGGGGACGGGGTGATGCAAGGAATTACAGGGTCATTAAAAGAAAAAAGTAAATGTTTGCCTACACATCCTGTAGTACCAAATATCCCAGAGTTTTGTTGGCCAGTAGCATTATGCGTGGATTGCTATCCCACCCACTTTTGTGGCTTTTGGGCGAAAACCAAAGCATCCCAGAACATTTTGAATTCTGTCCCAATGGAATCCTCAAGCTGATCCGGGTTTGCTTTGCCAGAACGAAGCTAATTCAAAACATTCTGCAAAGCTTTCCAGGTGGGATTTTTTTTTTCTAAGTTAAAAAAAAACAAATGGTCTCTATCGCAGTTAGTCCTACTTAAGAGCTACAGAACTTATTATAAAAGAACAACAACATTTTCCTCAAAAAGAATAGCACAAGATCAGGATTCATTGTAAGCAATTTAATTAAAGAGTTACAACAGTCCTCATTAGAAGGCTACTGCTCTAAGCTATTCCGTTGCAGGTCAAAGGCCACCTCAAGATGGTCTTAAGCAACAAGAAAGGATGGTGGCAACAGACCCATGTCTTTTAAAACAAGCTTGAACTGAACAGTTATGAAATGAAAAGCAGTTTGAGAGATGCTGAAATCTTGGCCTGTCTGTCGCTCCCAATCTTCAGCCTCAAATTAGCAAAATGTATACAAAAGGATTTGGGGATATTGAAGAAAAAAATAGCATGTTGAAAAAGAATCCAGTATCTTCCCATCAGTTCCACTCCTCCACTTGAAAGGATAGTAGAGATTTCAGTCCTGGTGAACAATTATTTGGTTAATGATTATATAGTAGGATAGATTTTTATTCTCTGTGTTTGTTATGATTGCAGGGTATTTCAAACAGCCATAAATGCAGTCCAGTTACAGAATGCCCAAAATGTGGTCATATGGTGGGGTAGGGAACAGCCTAAAAATTTAAATGTAGGGTGTAAGTAATATAATATAATATAACAACAGAGTTGGAAGGGACCTTGGAGGTCTTCTAGTCCAACCCCCTGCCTAGTCAGGAAATCCTACACTACCTCCGACAAATGGTTATCAAACATTTTCTTTAAAACTTCCAGGGTTGGAGCATTCACAACTTCTGGAGGCAAGCTGTTCCACTGATCAATTGTTCTAACTGTCAGGAAATTTCTCCTTAG
>JANHGD010009827.1:9520-21799 GCA_027560375.1 Imantodes cenchoa
CTTCAGGGAAGCTTCCTGAAGCCCCGGAGTGTGAAAAACAGCACAATGGACAAACCGGAAGTCCATTTTTCTGAACTTCCGGTTGCTCGTTGGGCTGTCTTTTGACTCTGGGGCTTCAGGAAGCTTCAGGAAGCTTCCCTGAAGCCTACGGAGGGCAAAATGGCCTTCCCCAAGGCCGAAAATCAGCTGGCTAGCACACGCATGCCCACTGGAGTTGACATAGGCCAACGCTTCGCGTGCCCTCTAATATGGCTCCGTGTGCCACCTGTGGCACGCATGCCATAGGTTCGCCACCCACGTCTCTAGAACATAAAAGATTAGGCAATTCTTATTTCTGAAATTGTTCGTGCCACTCTGATTCAATTACATTTTGCTGCCCTTCTTGCTTGGTACAAGATGAGTTTCTAAACTGCTGCCCGCTTCTAAATTTCTTTTATTATAGATCTCAAGTAGGCTACCCATAAGTCACATGAACTCCATCCTGATATTTTTTGGCAGATTGCCTCCTGATTTGCCACCGACATTAAGCAGTAGCAAAGGCTGGGATCACATGTCTGTCCTCTGCTTATGCTTTTTCTAGGGTCTCTACCACAGATTTTCAATAAAAGATTGAATTAAATTTAGAAATTTGCAGACCAGAGGGTGAATAAATGATGCAGAGGAAATAATCTTTATGAGGAAAAATGTGGGTACAGAAAAATGTGATTTTTATTCCAGTTACATCCCCAGTTACTTTGGCCACACTCATGTTTTTCACAACACATTCTGTGAACTGCAGGAAAGATAATGCGTTAGTAAGTTAGAGGTGTTATGGGAGAAAAAGGGCAACAAATGAAGTTTTTATGTACATCTTTTTAAACTTAAACTTTGGGAGAAAAAAAATCCCAGAATTAGTCTTAGATTGTACCTGGTTTTTTCCAGATACACAAATTAGTGGTGTATTGGTTGCATGTGTACATCTGCATTTTAAATTTATATAAACAGTTCAGAGCCTTGTTAAGAAGAAAAAAAGACACTGATCTAGTTTATCTATTTGTGCTCTTCTCTTGGTTTATTTGGAAGCATCAAGCTGCACAATGCCAAAGTCAGGATATCGGGATTATTCATATAGCTTAGCCCCTTAAAAATTTGCTTTCTTCTGATGTTGATGATGAAATGAGTCAGAGCTCCTTAGATTTGCCACATTGGGTAACTGATGGACCTCATGGGGCTCCAAAGGGACTTTGGGTTTTCCCCCCAAGAATCTGTTGGGCCCTTCAGACGAGGATTTGGTTGCAGCTTGGAATAGGTGGATGACTGAGACTTTGAACCAGATTGCTCCTGTGCTGCATTTCTCTAGTGACTTTGGCAAAAGACAAAATGAACCCATCCAAACCTTTGCTGATAGCTGCTCTGCTTAGAGTGACCTGTACCTTGTTTGGGAGGCCAGGCCACAGGCAAAGTTTCTCAATACCTTATCACTTACAATATTGAATTCCTTGACAAGAAACGCAAAGGAAAGCAAAATCATTTGGATTTGCCTGAATAATTTGTTCCACCTTCTCCAGTTTGGTGCCCTTCAGAACTCTCATAAATTAATATCTCTTATAAATTAAGGAAGCTTAGGGAAAGCTTGATTAAAATTAGTTTTTCTTACGGCCTTTCATAACTGGCTAGTTTTTGCTGTCCTCTGTCTTTAAATAGAACAAAGCTTGTTGAACCAAACCGCACCATCGGTGAGTGTGAGACGGAAAACAGCAAATTCCATTAAGTGCATAAATAAGGTGCATATATTGTGGAAGATATTCAGAATAGCTGATCAAATGATTAAAATCAACACGCATTTATAATGGTTTATCCTATACAATAGCTACTATGACTTTGATCCCGATGGCCCTCTCAGCTAATAGAGTGTACATAGGCAGATGTAGTGTTTTCTACTATAAAACTGAATAAATGCAATTTAATATATTAATTATTTTTATAGATTCAAAAGTGCTACAGTTTTATTTATGTTGATAGGTTATATTCATTATACTATAAGTGAATTTCCATCAGTGGTGGATTGCTACCTGTTTGGCCCAATTCTTAGAACCAGTAGCGCTGGCAGCAGGAGGCTCCACCCACCCACCTGGGATGCTTCTGCGCATGCGCAGAAGTGTGCGCAAACTAGTAGTAAGAGGTTTTAGACTCCGCTACCAATAGTAAAGGGTTTTAGACTCCGCTACTGATCTCCATAGATACCGGTAGTATATTTACTCAAAAGTAACTTCCATTGAATTCAAGGACTCTTTCTTCTAAGTAAATTGGTATAAGATTACACAGTTGTTCATGCAGTACATTCAGTACTACAAGGAGAGCAACCCTATAGTAAAAACAAAAATCTACAGGAGAGCTATGTTATTTTGTGCATTGCATACATTTGCACTGTAAAATTGGGAATTCTGAACCACCTACTTTTTTATATTTGTTGATAAATGTTTTTAAAAGTTGATCTTATGATTTCATATCACTTTCATGCAGTTCATTAAAAATATTATTTAAATTATCCTTACAAACTTAAGCTAGGAACTAATTTCACTTGGGAACTAAATCTATATAAATTTGCATAGGACTAGCAGGCTGATATGGAAGACACGTAACATTAAATTCAGCCTAAATAGATCACAGCAGAAACCTATGAAAAAGGAAACAGGAATTGTCTCTGTTCTAAAATGATGTGTTTTTCCTTCTCTTGTTAATTTTATAAATTCTAATTATTCGTGTATCTCATAATAACAATGTTTTAAATAAACTAACTTAATCAAACGGGTTGCATTCAAAACTGCAGTCTTAATCTTATATTCCCAATAATATTTGCTTTACCACGTTAAATTTCAAGAAACTAATACACACCATTTTTTCTAGACTACACCCAAAAGAAATATGAAATCCAGGATTCTCATTATTACTTTACTTTGCAGTAACTTCTCAAAGCACCCTGGAAATCTTAAAGCCATTCAATAATTGGGGTAGCAAAACTATCAAATAATCTTATTTCAATTTGCTCTTCACTCTTACGAAGATTATTTCTTCTAAGGTGGTATCCACAATCTATTAGAACAATTTTATCTGCGTATGCATAGGCAGATTAAAACTATTCACTTTCTATCATCAATTTCATTTTTGACTTTAAAAAAAGTAGAAGCTTGTTGAAATTTTAAAAAAGGATGATGAGCACCAGCTTTATGTTATGTGGCAGGCTGGAAAGGAAGCATTGGAAGAAATATTAAAAGTGAGGTTTGGGGTTTCAACCTGGAATATTTTTGAAAGAAATCTATATTTCTTTCTTTACAAGGTATAGTTTAATATTTCAAACTACAATTCCTTATAGAAGCTCATTTACCTGATTGCACCAAGTGAATATAATTGTCCTTAATACAAACTCCTGAAATTGAGCTCACAAAGATATTCTCAAATTAAAAAAAAACATCTGTGGAAGAAAATAAATTATATCAATTTATCCATCCAATAACTGTTGTATTTCAGGAAAAATGCTATGGTTCCCAAAGAACTGCAATTCAAAGTAAGATACCACGGTGAAAGAAAAAAGATGCAATGGTGATAAGAAACGCAAAACCCATATTGCACTATTTCAATATGACAAAGATGATTTTGGAGAGCAATCTTACTACACCCTACCCCTAGCTTGAAGCTAGGAGTCAAACATCGTTTGTGATATACAATTAAGGTCATCCATTTGATATCAAAATTATGACCGACATATCTAAAATTATGGGCACAGCTATAATAGGATTGTAGAGATTACAGCCAAAAATATTACATCTTCAAGTTTGCCCATCATGACGTGGTTTTAATCTCACTGTGTCTACATAGAAAGAATGAAGTGAGAACAATATTTGGCTAGGAATATTTTATAATGAACTACTAACGCATCTGAGAGTGAATTCCCAGGTCTAGCAGCAAGTATAAAAGAACGTTAGTATTAATTGTTGTTGCTATTGTTTTGTGTGTTTGTGTGTCAGTAATTACTACTAGAAAACAGGAAAGAAAATTAAACTAAAAAAGTAAGGCATAAGTGTACAGGTCCAATAGGAGCTAAAGGCTGGTAGCTATTTTTTTTCCAATCCTGGATACAATTGTTGTAAGTTTTATTCTAATTAAATTGTCAGATCAACATTTCAAAAGCACAACAGACCTCTAAAGAGAAATGTCTGAATTTTTAAGAAACTCAAATGGATATTAGGATTATGTTAATGGAGCTAAAATGTTCTGGAATAAGAAACAAACCTTTAAAATAAGGAAAGCCCTTTAAACTAAAAAATGGTGATGATAGTGACAAAAATATTAGAATGTGCGGAAATGAGTACATTAACGATGGAACTACACGATAAGGAGGAAACGGAGTTTTAAGAGATAGGGGATAAATGGTATAAGTGGTTGGAACAAAATAAACAGTTTAAAATATTGTTATAAAGTAGGAATGAGAGAAGAAAAATGTATGCATATTAAAGGAATCCTTTCTTTTTCTTTTTTCTCTTTGATGTATATAAATATATATAAAAGTAAATAGTAAAAACAAATGGGAGATTCATTATATAGAGATATAAGGAAATGTAGAGAATATGTATAAGACATTAGTAGAAATAAGGAAAATTGTAAATAATAGCAAAACCGTTAAAAAAGCTGTAAAAGTGTTTAGTTTTCTTTTTCAATGTTTATTTATTGTATGTTTTTGTATGTTGTTTAAAAAAAAACCCAACTAAAGACTATTTTTTAAAAAAACTAAAAAATCTAACAGCCCATATTGCACAAATATTAACGGTCTTGTCCTTGTTTCACCTTTTTAGTGGGATAGAATATGATTTTTCTATATTTATCCAATGGTATATGAATCAGCTTTGGCAAATTTAAAGAAAAAAATGTTTAAACACAATTCAGAGAGATAAGATTTATAAACTGTTGCAAGATCTATTTTTCTTATGTGAAATAAAATTTTCACAATTGCAGAGACTGATAACATAACCAAAATGGTTTTAAAGTATATATTTAGGTATTTTTCATTGTTAAAATACAGAGCTGTTATCCTTTAAATATGCTTTAACTCTTAAACATTATTTAGTCCGATTAGATATTTTATCCTCCATAATTATGTTTCTTTATCAACTCTAATCCACATTTTTAAAACTATAGCAATCTGCACTAAAATTTATCATCACAATTTCCAGATTTCTTACTTTAATTTATATATACATAAACAACTATATTAAAACATTATAGTTTTAAATGTTTTTGAAAAAAACAGGAGTTTATTTAATGGTACTTTAAAATATTTTTTAAAAATGAGTTTCAATTAAAGCTAAAGCATGCATAAAAATTAGGTACAACTAACTTTTTTAGAAGGTTTTTCAAAGCATGGCACTATTGTACATAATAGGAAGAAGCTAATATAAAAGCAAATCAATGTAAGGGTTTAAACTGTTACCGATTTTTGGGACCAAATACTGAAATGCATATGGATGTGATACAATTGTGTTATTTTTTACCATAAACCTGAATTTAATATGTTGTAACACAGCTATAAACTTATTGACTCTATGGATATACTGCAAAAATGAAATCTCTCATTTATCAGTAACTGAAGAACATGATTTTTTAAAAATGCATGTGATCAAAAAGGAAAATTACAACATGTCACATATTCAATTTTCAATGTTCCAATGAATAGCAGCTAAAAATTTAGTAATTAATTCTGTGCAGGACATGTGGATCAAAATGATGATAAATAAGAAGAAATGTATCGCAGTGAACCTGGCAATTTGTTGAGCTATGTCTGATATTTCCCAAATACTTCTGGTTCAAAGGAGCAATGCTCAGCTCGGTGTAAATTAAGAGAACCCCAGCCTTTATAGCTTTTGCAGGATAAGGAAGACACAGGCAGTTTTACTTATTTTAAATTTAAATCAATTTTATTATTTTTTTCAAAAAAGCCCCCTACAATATGGTTTCAATTTGGAAAGTAAAACAAATGGCTACATTTAAACAAGATTCCTATTCGTGCTATTTCATGATCATCTATATTTCATTATGTAACAGTGAACATGAAATGAGGTCTCTTTTAGCTAGGCAGGAATATGCCTTCAACTGTGATGCTTTGTACTGGGCAACTCGATACTGCAGAATATGTCAACTGTATTATGTATTTTTTCTCCAAAGACAGGGAAATTACATCAAGAAGCATAAAGCCATAGGCACCTTAATAGAAAACCTACTGTCAACTTTGCTTTTTCATAGAAATACTTAGAATTTATACATTGCATCAATATCAGCAATAAGGGCCTTGAAAAGCTTCAAGATATTCAGCATCAGCTTAAGAGGCAAATAAAATGATAAGCAACCAAAACTTATGTCCTTCAGAATTTAAGCAGCTTTCTATTGCCTATTAAAACTACAAAAGTACACATTTTAAAATTTTGCAACAATTTAAAAATAAGCGGTCATGCCAGGATATTAGAGTACATTTGAGCCCATGCTAATTCAGAATTTCCTGTTACAAAACCTATTTTTATGCAACATGCATTATTGTTACCTTACAGAACAATACCTTACAGAACAATTCTGCTTATGTTAAGACATAAATTGTACTTAGCTGAATACAATGTATAATTTTCTTCAAATGTATTTAGTATTGCATTTATGAATAAAATAATTGCAAGTATAGATCCCTTGACTGTATCTTAATATATCCTAGATTATAAATTATATAAATATAATTTATAAACTAATATTCACATACATTTAATAGAACATGGTTGCCACAAATAATTAAAAGAAAGATCTCCATTTTTATGTTGTGTTCATTTCTTAATTTAGGTTGGTTAACAGCCTTACAAACGAATCAAATAACTTTGTTTGAAGAATGGGTCATTTATAAATCAAGTATATAAATGACTTCATTATTCTGCCTATAACAAAATGTTTTAGGATTAAGCTGGTGAAGAATAAAATGATTAACTATTCATCTTTCATTTTTAAAGCTGCAAAGCTCATATTACCAGTTGAGATTTATCCATGGTTCAGTTGTACTTAAACAACAACTTGGCTCTGGGTCTTAGTTCTAAATACTTTATTTTTATTGCTTGTAATAGCACAAAGGGATATCTTTTGGCCAGTTAAATAATTCTAAGTTTTTATTTTCTCACTAATGTCTTTTGGGCCTTCAAAAAATATCCTACATTCGAACACTACTGATTATATGAAAATGAACAGGTTTCACTTTTGTGTCTAATTTTAGTATTTATTTATATAGCAAAAAGGAAATCTGTATGAAAACTTCATTACAAAAGAATCTCTAGGAAAACTAAGACAAATACATATCTCTTACATTTTCCTCAAAATTATTATTATTCTCTTTTTGTTGGCTGGGGTTCTAACATATAAAGCAATAGACACCTTCATCCAATCGCTGTAAAATTTCAATTGCATTTCTAAAGAAGAAAGCACAGTATTTATAATCAAATTCTAGGTATCTTTAATAAAGTGTATGGAAATGCTCTGGTATCGTGACTGTAATATTTGTTCTACTGATGTTCTTGGAACAAGTAGAAATACACCTTTTCACATTGTAAGACAAGATGGCAAGGGAAGCCAAAAGCAAATGCTTTCAGAACAATGAGGAAAGATTACAACCATTAGCGTTAATCTTTTCTATCATTTTCTCTTTCTCTTTTTGTTAATCTTTTTATTGGCACTGCCAATCATCTTCAAATTCTTATTCTTTTCCTTTAAGCGGGTACAATCTCTAATTTTAAATACAAAATTAGATATTTGATTGGATATTTCCCGATCTTCTTCTTACGCTTTTCACCCTTTTTTCTGTCCTCAGGTTGTCATGTCTTCATTTTAAAATAGCCTTTTCTCCACTACTGTCTTTCAAGTCATCTGCTTCCTATTTTCTTTTTCTTTTCTTTTTTTTTGGCAAAGGTTTTACGAAGACACAATGTAAATCTTTTAAAAAAAACTTCCTTTCAACATTACTATGCTCTTTATTCTTGCTTACTTACTTTCTGCCCTTTCTGCTCACGTCTGCCCTTTCTATATAGTCCTCAACGTACAACAATTTGTTTAGTGATCATTCAAAGTCACAGTGACACTGAAAAAAGTGACTTATGACTGTTTTTCACACTTACGACTGTTGCAGCATCCTATGGTCATCTGATCAAAATTCAGACGCTTGGCAACTGACACATATTTATGATGGTCCCAGTGTCCCTGGGCCTTTGTGATCATCTTTTCTGACCTTCTGACCTGCTTCAATGGGGACGCAGATTCACTTAATAACCATGTCACTAACTTGGCATCTGCAATGATTTGCTTAACAAGTGTGGCAAGAAAGGTCGTAAAATGAAGCAAAACACAAGGGAAAGGGCAGGAAGCGAGCAAGAACAGTGAGCGTCGTAATGCTGACTACCTGCGTTGCAACTGTCTTGCTTAGCAACATAAATTTTGGGCTCAGTTGTGGTTGTAAGTCAAGGATTACCTCCTGTACTGGCATTCTTGATTGGCAATGGAATTTATACATTTTATGTAATACCTAACACACGGAGTGTAGTACCAAGCATGCAGCATATTAATGAAACTAATATAATAGTTTGCATGTCGTATGTATTAAAAGGCTGATCAGCGTAGTAGAAGATGATGTACAAGCATCTTCCTTCAATCCTGCATGTCCTGGGTATATAAAGCAGGATACTTGTATAATGCGTTATCTTATTTATGCTGTTCTTCTTCCGTAAGGAGTGTGTGTGGAGGGGAGAAAAAATAATAATAAATCAGCTTATTGAATATATACCAATCTCTCCAAAACACATCTAGTCAGATGTATGATGTGTCTGGCATCATGATGCGTGGAGCCGTGATGGTGCAGTGGTTAGAACGCAGCATTCTTCTGACAGCCTGGAGTTTGATCCCGCCGGGGCTCAAGGTTGACTCAGCCTTCCATCCTTCCGAGGACAGTAAAATGAGGACCCAGATTGTTGAGGGCAATGTGCTGATATTTTTAAACCCCTCAGAATGCTGTAAAGAACTATGGAGTTGTATAGAAGTCTAAGTGCTAGTGCACTTACCGCATAGAAGAGGGTGGAAGGCTGTTCTGTTACAGGTACTCTTAGTTTAGTGACCACAATTGGGGGATTGTTATCACAATTAATGAATGAAGCAGTTGCTATGTGTGAAACTGTGACTGTGCTTATTACGATCTTAGTTCAGCTTTCCTTTGCTTTATAGACCTGCAAAGATCATAAATGCGAGCTTTGGTCATAAAGTTACTTTTTGATCACTGTCATAACTGCAAACAGTCACTAAATGAGACAGTTGCTGAACAAAGGACTACCAGCATTGTGAAAAGTGAAGATTGGCCAGTTCCCTAGATCTGTGATTCAATGAGAGAATACTTGTGGGGATGCTAGGGATGGCGGACAAACAGGGGAAAGAAAGTATAGGACTTTATTTTTATGCATGACATCAGCTGCAAGGATATTATATGTACAAAGATGGAAAGAGGAACATCTTTTTTATTATTTTAAAATGTTTTTAGTATTTTAATTGTAACTGTAATTGTATTTTTTGAATTGTAAACCAACCAGAATCATTGAGTGAGAAGGCCGGCTATAGAAACTAAATGAAGAAACAAACAAAAGAATGAACGAACGAACGAACGAATGAATGAATGAATGAATGAAATACCCATTGTGGAAGAATGGATCTTGAAACTAGTGGAACTGGCTGAGATGATCAAAGTGATCCCTTGATTAGAGACAGTAACTTGGCTAAATTTCTTGAGGCTTGGAAAACCATTATTAGATTTCCTACAAGAAAAGGAGAAAAATGAATTGTTGACTCTGGGATTGAGAAGTAGATCTGATTTGGTTAAAGAAATATTGTGAATTGTTAAGTATAGGGTTAAGATTTATATACAATTCATAAATCATATATTCACATATAGTTTATATATGCATTAGATGAAATTTAAATTAAGAATGTATGAATATTATTTATTATTAACCTTATTTGTATTTTAAAGGTTTTAAAATATTTATGTTATTCATTTAAACTTAGAGGAGTTTGTTGTATTTTATTGTATCTTTATTGAAGAAAGCCAGACGTCACTTTTTAAATATATAACTGCTTTAATGTATGCATTTTTGGTCACTCTTTAACTTTATCCTTTTATCCCCTTCCCTTTTTCCTTTAATGTTTGTATTTTACTGTATTTTATATTTATATTTTTACACACACACACACACACACACGTATATAGTTATAGATATATACCGTAGATAGATAGACAGATATAGATACTGTAGATAGATAGATACCATAGATAGATAGATAGATAGATAGATAGATAGATAGATAGATAGATAGGATAGATAGATAATCTAAAGCACAGACAAAGGCCCTAAAGTCACAAAACTGTTTTTCCCCAAGCACTCTTAAATTGGCTAATTCAACATACTGCCCTCTTTTTTTCTCTTATGGAAGCACCAAAAAATAATGTCCACAGAGAACTGAATTAAGAAAAATAACATCGTTTCTATAAGTGAATATTTAGGAAAACATAGGAAAACATTTGCACAAGAGTACTTTGTAATATTTTTATTTTTTGGGACATCACATAAAACAATGAAAAATTTAGATTATGTAAGCAAGTAGTATCACTATAAGAATCGGGAGTCCTCATTTGCAGTAATTTATCTTTTTAATATATACCTTGTAATTCCATCACCACATTTCAGTCTTTCCCACTAAATATTTAAAGTAAAATGAGATCCACAGTAAGTTTTATGAAGGAACATTTTATCATCATTCATTAATGAAGATAATTATAAGCTGTCACTTAACTCCTTGTATATTTCATAAACACAGAACCTGTTCATTCTCCTCCAGTCTAAACATATACGGTACATGCATCCTACAGATAATCAGCATAATTTTCCTTCATACTTGTGTATACTTTGAACCAAGAGTCCAAGTTTTCTATAGTGAAATCAGACTGCCATCTATGGGTGTAAGTTAAGACTTAGCAAACAAGCTATAACAAGATCATTTTTTCATACTCAAAATAGAAGATTTATAATAGGCCACGATTTTCAAATTTATTTGGATATAAACAGCATTAAATGTGCTGGATTACTTCATCAACTACTGAAATTCAAATATTTAGTATATTATTTCCACTTGCATGCTAGAAATAGGAAAAATAATAAATCCAAAAAATGTGGTAGGAACATTTAGATTTTGCTTTCCGCAAGTAAGCAAGTTATACCGGTAGTATTCCAAAAGTTAGATTGGATATTTATTAAGAATAGTCCATATGTTAGCATTACATAACTATAACTGTATTTATGCAGCAAATATATTTCCATGCATCAGAAATATTCCTGTCAAAATATAACTATAATGTTATTGTTATATTCTGACAGGAATATAGAGTATGCCTTTGCATATTAAAGGTAAGGAACTGCTTTCATCTTGAGTTTTTACATATAAAATCAAAAACTAAATGGAGATAAGAGGCACACAAGAAAGAAAGTTGTATAAAGTGTCACATTATCACTGTTAACAAAAATAAAGTCAACAAATAGTTAAATAAAATATAATTTTAGCTTTACACCACTTTAAAGGGTGATTGTGATATACTTTGATAATTGATTTCTAAATGATCTGAGAACATTTAACATGTAGCTGGATTTTTAAAAAAAACTGCACTGCAGTAAACTGTCTAGATTATACAATGGGCACTACTAGACGATTTAAAAAATAAAATGATGAAAGTATCTGTAAAATAACTTGTTTATAAATTAAACTTGTTAATTGAACCTTATGGAAAAATTATAGCAATTTTTAAGTATAATGTTATGTGTTTTTGGGTAATGAGGAATTCCATTCAGTATTATAGCCAGTCTCAAGTACTACAACTACCAAATCTGTTTTGGAAAAACATAGGCTATAGAAACGTTGGTTTTAATCAGTTTCTCCTTCAATCCCTATTGACTCGGTTTTCTTATGTACAAGAGCCATGTATTCAATTTAGCTAAATTTTTCAGCTACCATATAATTTTTATATGCATTGTGAGACAATCTCTCTCAGTTCTAATATTTAGGTGTGGATCTGCCCTTTGCACTTCATATTATAGATTTTGTTTATTTGGTAAGTTATCAACTTTAGATGATTAAACATTCGGGGGGGGGGGGGGAAAACATCCTTAGCCCCAATTATTTTTATTTCAATGTAGCAAT
>JANHGD010009828.1:2665-18579 GCA_027560375.1 Imantodes cenchoa
TACCCAGGCTTCATGCTCTGGAGAGTCCAGAGTATGATACCATAGTCTTTCGAGACTGAAGGATGCCAATGCCATGCAATGCAATGCAAGTGTCCAGGGTCCCCAATGCAAAATGTGCTCCCATTCCAAATAAGGGCCCTGCATGAATTATTTTCTCCCTGTCCGCTATTTGCTGCTGAAAATATTGATTTCAGGAATCACCTTGGGGAGCAAGAAGCCACCAGGACTGGTATGAGGCCCCAATTACGATTCTGGCCTTTAATAGGGATGATCAACTCTTGTCACTTTGACAGAATACTAACAGACCATGGCCATGACTGGATTAATCTGTTAAAACAAACACACACAAATACACACACACACTTTAGTGAATGAGTCGGTACAAGAAATCTTTACAATTAATACCATTTGGTGGAAAATATCATCTGATGGATATGAGAAAAACATGAATCACTTTGGATTGACAAAGCATAAATACTACAATTGCTGACAAGATACTGATTTTAAAGGAAGAAGAAAAAGAAGAAGTTAACATGGTCTTTGAAAACCCTTCCCGTTCTACATAGCAATGGAATCTATTCAGAAAGTCAGGGGGAGGGGCACCTTTTAAAATAGCTTTTGAGAGCTGGAAAAGGGGGAAAACAGGGAGCCATTGAAAAGGCTCCTCACAGGGTGAATTATCAATGGAATGCAGTTTTAGCATTCAGGATACCCACCCATGCAGAACAGTGAAACTGGGCGACGATTTCCCGCTTCGTTCCTAACCTCAGGCCAGAGCCTGAAAGACTGTGGAACAGGGAGGGATACGTACTGCAAATCACTGAGACAACAGTCGAAGCCTATCTAAAGTAACGAAGGGGAATCAATGCAACGTTTCTATTCTATTCTTTTCTGTATTGTATTCTATTCTATAACACTCTCAGAGTCCTTTAATACATCAGAGTAATTTCTGTTCCAAAGCTCCATACACTGAAATGTGCTTTTCATAAAACGTCCATATAATAAGAGGCAACAAAGAAAATTATATTTTATAATAAAAAGGTATTTTATAATAATTTCCTAACCTAACATTCAATGCTAAAATCCCAAGGTAGCCTATAGCAAAAAAAATTTAAACACATTTGTCTTTCAAGAATATAACTTGCTTTACAAAAACCAGAACTTCCCAATATGAGAACATCTGAAATTCCAGTTGTTCCAATTTTTTTTCTCTTCATAAATTAGAATGAAATGTATGATTTCAGCCACCAAAACTTCATTTCTGTTGCCCTTTTTTCAAACTTCCTCTCCACTGGAACACTTTACAGAAATGAATCATTGGCAATTATCATGTATTCATTTAGATATGATGCAAGTTATAAATTTAAAATATGGTTTCTAATTTTGCATAGTCATAAAACAATATTTATCAATTAGTTAAATTTGCTATCACTGAATTAGATACTATCAGTTTTCCATGTGTTTATCCTCACATTTTTCACATACATTTTTTTAAAAAAAATTTAAATGCCATAGTTAATAGATGGACACATCTATGCAGTTTTCTTGGCAACAGCATGGAAATTGTTTGCCTTTCTTCTTTCCAGAATAAGTCTTGACTTCTTGTCTACTTCAGCATGGTTCTCAGGTACAGATAAGAGTCCAAAAATTGTTTTAAATTTCAGCAAGGTATAATTGGAATGAAGGGGTAGAAGATAGGTAGGGCTGGCCAGATTTTATCACCTACTGAGACTGTCATACCGTAAGACAAAAGAAGTAGTTCTAAAATCAAAGAATATATTCCAAAAGCTTTCCAGTGAAGTGAATCTTACAGAGCAATGGAAAAAAATAAGAAAAACCACTGAGAAATAAATATACTGGGCATGAAACAAAACAAAACCACACCCATATCATACACTTGACAATTAACCAGTCTCTCAGTGATGACCATAAAGTCATATACACATAACTAAGAACAGGCAAACATTTGATAAGTTTGCAGGGTGTCCATTTACCTTTGGAATGTGAAACCAAATTTTAGATTTATCAAATTGACCAAAAGCATTAACCACCAGGATTTCAAGGCAATTTGTTCAATGCTGAGTGATCACCAAGAACCATTACTCCTCTTACAACCACATACACTTATTTTCATCTTTGAAATAAAGCACTTGTTATGGGGTAAAATTCTTCTTTCCACCTACTGTGTATCATTTAAACATCTTAACCATTTTAACTATTTTCTTTGCCCTTATGAGGACAGTATAGAAAAGTAGGAAATATAAGTCACATAATTATCAAGTACAGCGGACAGCACATACAACAGAACAGTATTATCAGACCACCCAACTGAAAAGTTTTTTTAGCAGCATCAAATGATCATGATGTTGGTGACACAACAGAGAAAACTCTTCCCATTGTTACTATAACCAACTGCACTGGGGAAAAAAGCTTCATGACAATCTTAGGTATTGAACCAGCTAACAGAAATGCATTTTTGCAGTTGACTGAAACACAGCCTGCCCAGGGCTCTTAAAGCGGGTATAGCTTCTTGGAACAGAAGCTAATGGGGAGGTCATGCAAGAAATAACCTAATTCTATCAGACCATTCTCAAATCCATATCATATAAAAATCTTTATTTCTAGTAGTAACTCAGAACCTGAGAAGAAGTTATAAAGTTGCAAATAACAGTAAATGAAAATAGCACTCATTCTATGTATAGTACATTAATCCAGAATTACTGCATTTTACTGCATAATCTCAATTATAAACAATATTGTACTGTAATATAATAACAACAACAACAACAATAACAACAACAACAACAACAACATATACTTATTTTTATGCCACTGATGAGAAACAGGCAGGATTCAAATGGAAATTTGCAAATAATATGAAGGTAATTTAAAACAAGTTTGCTTTCGATCCTTCAAAGTCAAACCAAAATTGAAAATTAACTGCTACACTATAGCCACTAATAGAAACTAAGGCTGTTATTCTGTTAAACAAATTGATAAATTAATGTATGTCTCCATTACATTTTCAGTTATAAAAACACAAATTCTAAAAAAGAAGTTATATGTGGGGTGAGATTATATTCAGAGGGGACAGAAACCTTAAATATGGCGCTTTACATCTGCAAAATTTTTAAAGTACTAGAATAAAAAGGGTATTTTAAGAATTCCAATTCTAAGGGAGGGGAGAGTATCATCTTAGCTAAACGATTTTTCTAAAAAAACACCGGTGGTTGCAGTTCTGATATATATAAAGGGGTATGCATCAGAATCTCTATAATGTAAATTTGTGTGTTTGTTTTTATTATCTATGTTTTGCTTAAAATCTTGACTCACTTATAATTTGAAACATCAGTTTTAACCCTTTTCATCCTGTTGATATTACTATTTTCAAAAAAATGATTTAATATGTAAATATTTTCAAACATATTTAATATTTGCCAGACTTCATAACTGCATTTGTTTTTATCACAATTTTCACTAATATCATATAGAACTAGGTTTCTCATCTATATTCTGTCCATAATACAAAATTTAGACATCCAAATAACAGGTTACATTATTAAGGATAGTTATATGTTTTAATTTAAATAGAAAAATTAAATTTACGGATGGGTGGATATATACCGTACACAAATACATAGATGGGTATATTGTAGAGGAAATGCAACATTTCTTGGAATAGATTTTCTAAAACAGAATAATAGGATATAAATGCAAATGATACTTGTTTTGTATCCCATCCCTATACGGGAATTCAAAGCAACTTTCATGGTGCTCATTCCTCTCATTTGTCCCTACAACAGGAATCCTCTAAGATAGGTTCAGCTAAGAGAGAGAGAAAAACTAGCCCAAAGTCATTCTATGAGTTTATTTTGCTCATAGCGTATTAAAATTGATCTTCCACTCCTAACTCAGCACCTTAAACATTATACCACAGTGACTACAGAAGACGACTACATTTTCTACATGTTAGGCAATTTAATCTATCAATGATTATCACTGTAAGCTGCCCACACCTGTCAAGAATAACTATTATTCTCTGGAACTTTACAATAGATTCCAGGATTTCTTCACTGATGTCACTTCTGGATCCCTGGTTGTAGAGCAGCTGCCATTAGATAGCAAGTGAGGAAGACAACTCTGCAGAGTGAAAGATTCTTGTACCAGTTTTGAAGAAGAGGAAGCCACAAGTGATGGTGATTGGGTATTTCCTGTTCAGTTCTTGAGGACTGAGAACTGAAGCACAGTTTGGCAAACAGAGAGCTTGTCAAGAGAGGTGTGTGCAAACATTCTGGAGCAAACATACACTGCTAAGAGAGGGCTGTAAAGTACTGTGAAGTGGTATATAAGTGCTATTGCTATTAGGGATTCCCTCAAATTTCATATGCTCACTACTCATCCCCCTGTACTACTGATTATGTGGGAACAAATGACACAACCAAAATCAGCCTTGAAGGTGCTACAATGACTATTAAATGGTGGGCAGGAGAGTGAAGGAGCTGGGAGCACAATAGACTATAAAGAGAAGAATATTGGAAGTGATTAACCAGCTGTGTAAATGGTGTGAAGAGAAATGTGACATATTTCATAGGTGAGGTAAACTAATGAGAACCAGGAAAAATATTTTTGAAAAGCCCTTTGCAAATCTGATCTAGAGGGATTTAAGATGAATTAAACTAAAATGCCTATGGAAATGGGAGAAGACGACAGACTAAAAAAAGTACTGTGCTAGTAGAGATAACAAGTTTGGGAGGAGTTTAAAGGATATAAATGCCTGCAATAATGCCCATGTAAATACAGGAAGAATGTGTTAAGCTGCATGACCCAAAGTTCCCAGAGTCTCTACGTACATGCAGACCATAGTGAACAACCAAAAATAATTAGAAATCTTAAAGCAGGATCTAGAAGACATTACTGAAATATATTGGGATGAAATTCATGCATGCAGCACAATGATTGAAGAGTACCAAAAAGGAATAGGCTACACAAAAGTGAGGTGAGGGGGAGATGGGAGACATATGTAAAAGAAGTACACATGTCTTTATCTAGGAATCTGAATGTGACAAACTTTGGAGTAAGAATAAAAATAGAGGAAAAACAATATTTTTGTGTGTGGTAGTGCTGTAGATAAGCCATGGAGAAGATTTGGACAATCTTCTGGACCAGAAGGAACTTCAGGGAGTACAAATATAGTTATAGTGGGAGATTTTATCTATCTGGACATCTGTTGGAAAACTAGCCAACACTCTAAGATTCCTCAGGAGTTTAAATTTTCTACCTTTATAACTTGTATTACTCAAGGTGGCGAATACACCTAATTCTCCTACTTTTGCCACAACAACTATGTGAGGTGGATTAGTCTGAGAGAAAGCTCGTTTATAAATGGTTTGCACCAGGGGTGAAATTCAAATTTTTTCCCTACTGGTTCTGTGGGCATGGCTTAGTGGGCATGGCTTGGTGGGCATGGCAGGGGAAGGATACTGCAAAATCTCCATTCCCTCCACACTCCTGGGGGAAGGATATTGCAAAATCTCCATTCCCACCCACTCTAGGGCCAGTCAGAGTAGTATTTGCCAGTTCTCCAAAGTACTCAAAATTTCCACTTCTCCAGAACCTGTCAGAACCTGCTGAATTTCACCCCTGGTTTGCACAATACAGGGTCCCAAACTATGCTATTTTCCTTTCAGTAGTATCTCAAACTCGCAGATTACATTGTTCTCTTGACTATCCCAAAGTATCCAGCAGGCTTTCATACTTAAGGCAGAACTAGAATTCACAGTCTCCTGGTTTTTAGCCTGGTGGCTTAATGATTAGACTGAACTGGCACTCTTGCTAACTTAATTAATTGATCTTGCTAACCAGTTAGTTTTCCAAGATGTTAAAAAGGAGATAAGGTGTTTATCTCTTCTTGATTTAATCCTAACCACTAGAAAGAGTTGGTTGAAGAGACAAAAGCAACGGGAAAGTAATTATGTCATCCTGGGATTTAAGATACTACTTAAAGAGAAATAGGAGCATAGCATGTATTAGCCCTGCACTGTGCAATCCATTTATAAATGAGTTGAATGAAAAATAAGAAAGCAGTGCTATTAAGTTTGCAAATAATGCAAAAAATAAGGAATAGCAAATAAAGAACAATATGTTGATTCAAGCATAGCCTGACCATGGGATAATGGGAAAAACTCCCAAAAATGCAAGTATAACTTCATTTGGATAGAAAGCCCAGAAACATCAGCAAAGAAATGGAGAGTCCACGCTGGGCAGGAGTACCTTAAAAAAAAGATCTGATTGTCTTGGTAGATCACAAGTTGAACATGAGTCAACAATGTGATGCAGCTGAAAAACATGCAAATGCAATCATGGGCTGCATCAGCAAATGTTAATGCCAACCTCAAGATAAGCAGTTATCCTGTTTATTCTACATCACTCAGACATAGAATAGACATAGAATAATGTCCAGTTCTGGGCACTGCATTTTAGGAAGACACTGCCAAACTGAAATCTGTCCAGAGGAGACCAATCAGATGATAAATAATATAAAAATAAATGCTTATGATGAAGCAGTGGGCATAATTAGCCAGGACAAAAAGAAGGCGGGAAACATAATAATTGTTTTTGAGTATCTCAGGGGTATCATACAGAAAGGTGGAGCCAAATATTTCATAATTGTTCCATAAGACAGGAGAAGAAACAATGAGTTTGAATTGTAAAGAAGTAAATTTTGGCTGAACATTATGAATATTTCCTAATAATAAAAGCTATTCAACAATGGAACAGATTGCCTAATGAAGCAGTACACTTTCTGTCACTGGAAGTGAGGTTGGATAGTCATCTTTTGGAAATGTCATAGTGGATTCCTAAACTGTGTAAGGATTGGACTAAATAATTTATAAGGAACCTTCCAATCCTTCCATTTAATTCTGTAGTGATTGTAGTGGTGGTGGTGGTGGTTATCTTGTTACTAGAAGTATTAATAGACTCTAAAATATCACAGGCCCAGGATTCTTATATGTATTGCACATTTACATTTTAAGAATCAACTTCACGCTCTTTGACTTAGGGAGTGCAGACTGCATTATGTTAAGCTCAGATACAGACATAATACCACAAAGGTATAATAGATTAGCATTCAGGGTTGTTGTAAGAATTACTAAGGCACATTAAATAACTTGAGCATTTTAAATTCACTACAGAAAACACAGCTGTTTCAAGTAGTCTTTAAGGCAGCAGTGGTTCTTGCTTAAAAGATTTAAAATACTTTGAAATGTTATTTTATTGCATTTTTACTTTTGCACATTGTCTTTTACCCAGTTCCAGGACTGACAAGCCTGAATGTTAATTTTTGCACTATGTGTGTCTGATGACAGATCTTCAGTTTTTCCCCATTCTGAAACTTTTGCAGCGAAAACAATCTGGAAATTTCATTGTCAAAATGACTGTAACTCAGGCATTGTTCGTCTTGAACAAAACAGAGCATTAAGTCACAAATATGTCTAATTAAGTCACTACCTCATCTCTCTGCATGAGGATGAAGTCTTGTATGTAGGAAAGCAGCTGAACCACCAGGATGGGTGGCATAGTGAGCCAGGACATGGTTGCTGAGTGATCAGACGGGCAAAAAAGCAAGTGAGCACATGGCAACAACCCTCAACTCCTATTCTAGTAGATAATGAGCATGTGCTATTGTTTTTCCACTCTGCCACCTACCTAGTCTAATTGGGCTGGAAGGGGATGAGATGGGTGGCATACCAGAACAGAGCAATGAGCTCTTCTCTGATTTGGAAATGGGACAGGCAACTGACAAAGGAAGAGAATCAGAAGAGCAGCGAAGGGAGAAAAATAAGCAAAAAGTCAGAGAGGTAAATTTGTGGCCCAGCCATGTTTCTCATCCCTGCACATGTGTTTGGGCAGCAACAGTAATTTTGCTGACTAAGTCTTCTTTACCCCATGCCAAAATAGCTTATTTTCCTATCTCTTGCAGAAATTCCAATTTCTGGAAAATCTAAGTTTTAATGAAACATGATCTAAAATTGAGCAAAGAAAGCTGACAATAAAAATCTAAAACTAAAACCATAACTTGTCTTGCTTGCCCATTGCTTAGGACTCCATAGACCCTTGTTTGTCAGTGTCAGCCCAGCTGCCTCTCATCCACGGAAGAGAGATGGGACAATGACAAGCCAGGCTCTAGTTGGGTAAGAATAAGAACGGGCCACTGGATAGAAGCTCCCTGGCAGCTCAGCTCAACTCAGCTATGATGGGTGGGGGGATCACTTGATATGGGAGGAACCGTTTATGGAGTGTTCAGGATTTAGAACTAGTGCAAAATATTGTGTCTGATTGGCATATACTGTATATTATTGAATAAGCCACTTTAGTTTTGTATCAGTGATGCTGGCTGCTACTAGAACTTTGAAACAGTACTTCAATTGAAGTCCCCTCTCCCTTTAAAGACCTTGTGAAATGTGAAACACTACAACACTTTGCTTTTAACCAGCAGAATTAATTGGTCTTGGAGCATTGCTTTGGTCATCAAAAGTGGCTTCTAGTTTTGATAACCAAAGGCTCTTATCTGAAAGCAATGCAAATCTTACCAGTTGATTGGCTCTGCCATGATGCTTCAGAGAAACAAAATAATGTGACTTCATGAGACGAAAGATCTTTATAAGTCAGGTTGGCCACAGTCCAAATAGTACCATTGCCAACTAGCCTCTGGGCATAAGTCATCCTGTTGGCTTTTACTTGTAAGTGATTTGGGGCTAAAATATCTGAAAAGCCTCTTGCTGTCTCCAAAACATACTAGATGAGTGGGAATATAAAACAAGACTTTATCTTCGATGTAATTGGAATGCTACCTTCTTCATTTGGTTTTAGGTTGTCTACTAATATGCACTTTGTTCCACATGGCTTTTAAGCTATATAAAATATAATAACTTGATTTCTTTAAAGGACTTATGTTCCTTCTGTTTTTAATTTACATGCACGCGCACGTTATGTTTTCGATTCTTAAATTACTGTAAACTTGTACATTGTAAATTGCCTGTGCAGACCATTCTGGGCCAAAAATTGGTCACCTCTGCAATACATTGTTGGCAAAAATAAACACCTATTGTTTCCCCATAGATGTCAACCAAAATTAACTATATGCAGAAATTGTACCAAATATGCATAATTAAAATAAGTCTTTCAAACATTATCATGCAATGGATATAAATAGGTCATTAAGGAATTCAGAAGAATTCTAAAAAGTTCCTAAGATTAGGCAACTTACATCTTAGTTTCAGTCCAATTAAGACAGATATTTGAAGTAAAATAAAACAGTAAGAGTTTAGGGAAGACTAAGATAATCTCTCCCATCAGAAATGAATAAATAACATGGTAAAATGCTGGTCTCCACTGACCAGCAAGCTATTTCATTTCTAAGGAAATTATTACTGCTAGGTTGAGCTAGATTTAAGAAACACAACTCCTTTGTCAGAAGCTCCCATTTTCCTGCAGAGATTCACCCATCATGTGTCAATAAATAACAAACATGAGTGAATGAAGGACATTCTGGGCAGTCTCAATTGTGTGTTAGCATATGTATTCTTCCCTTTCTGCACTCCAAAGGGCTCCCTTGAACAATCATAACTGCAAATTCCCAATAGGGGGAATCAACTCTGCTGTTGTTTTTCATACATACATTTCAGACTAAAGAGAGATAGAGATGTAACTATCAGGTTTTTTTACACCTTAGCCAATGCAAACTTTAATTCCAAATTTATTCGTTATAGATCCAGGTTAGAGGCAATATACATAATTAAATTCCAAGCAACATCCAAATAATTTGTTGTACAATCAAACCCAAGGACAAAGGCAGTACACACACAAAGGGGGCACTAAAATTGCTCCATCTTAGTTCTTTATTGAAATAGAATTCAAGTTGATGTTCATTTTCCAGATGACATCATGGTCTATAGAATATATAAGCAAACTAAAATACTGGCTGTCAGAAAACAAAGGACATGGATCAAATCTCATCTTCCAGCAGGCCCCAATGTACCACCAAATTATCTTGGAAGATAAATGCTACTTGATAACCCTTCAAAGTTACAAACATCACAATGTAAAGAAACTATAGAAATAATAATTTCTTTACATCAATATGTCTGAGGAGTTTGCAGGCAACTGTATTTAAAGTAATGTAAAAATTATTCATAGTTTCACAATATATTGTTCTGATCACATCTGCTGAAATCCTGTAGGATTCTCATAAATGAAATACTTTTATTTCAATTTTTTTAAAATTCAGTTTGAATTAATTTGTATATAGGCCTATACATAAAAAGGGCACTCTGCACAGCTGTAGATCAGTTGTGAATACCAATCTTCTTTTTACTTTATACTTTAACAGGATGCAAGAAAATAGAGTTCCTTTGAGTATGCTAAGCTAAAAAAGGAATAACACTCATGACAAACAACAAAACAGCAGCAGCTGAAGCCACAAGAGAGGAGTTGCATCACCTCAGTGATAGTAACACAGTAGATGCAAGATTTGTAAGGACAGCTGATTTACCTTTAAAAAACACAAGAGAAATGGAAAGGCATTGTTTGCTTCTGTTCTTTCATCACCAACTTGGCCCTGAAAAAGCCTTTTCCTTTTTTTAATTCCAATCTGAAGAAAGAATTTATAGGGAAAGCAGATAGTGTAATTTATAGGCACACCTGACAGATTTTTTTTTCTCCTAATAAAAGTAGAATACTTGTGTAAACAGCTATCTGAAGAGACTAGGAAATAGTTATCTCTCCTGGATAATTAATGGTAGAAAAAGCAGAAGTATGGAGAGTAAAACCAGGGGCTATTCTTCCCTAGGTTTAAGTCAGCCCTGAGTTAGGTTGACTTTAGCTTTTCTTTCTTTCTTTTTCTTTTCTTTCTTTTTCTTTCTCTTTTTCTCCCTCTCCAACTTGGTTCACGGCATTGCTATTATGAGGAAAAATGCACTATGCCTTAAATTCCTGGAGGAAAGGTGGGAATAAAAAATTTATTATTTCATTCATTAAAGTGTAGGCTAAGGATGCCTGGACAATTACAGCTAGAGGCTTTCAGCTGTCCTCCACCAATCCCTTTCTTCTCAAGGTTTATAAACAGTAACTTCTGCATAGAAGAACTGCAGGTAAAGCAAACTACTGTAACATTCTCACATATTCCAATAAATAAAATAGAGACTCCCACGTCTTTGCAATTGGAGAAGAAAATCTAAACATCTGGGCCACCGCATTTTTATGGCGGCTTGAAAAGAAGAAGCTGAACCGTTGCTATTGGCGACATTGAATTCCCGCCCGTTAATGAGAACAACGCCAGGTAGGGCCAAGACTTGGGGCGCTATAAAGCAGGCTCCATTAACAGTCACTGAAGGAAGGGAAGGGAAAAATTCCTCTCCAAATTGACCGTTTTCGGGCTTCAAAAGACCCATCAAGGGGAGCAGGCGCCAGAACCATCCAACGACTGAGTAACTGAGAGAAGCACACCTTCCCTTCGAGCCTATGGAGCGATCTTTCCTTACGAGCTTCCCTTTTAAAGGCTACCAGGGCCAAAAGATACCAGTCCCTCTTCCAGCCTCTCCCGCCTTTAAAAGATGGAGCTTCTCAGCGTACCTGCGACCCAAACAGAGCGGGGAGGGGAGAGGAGAGGAGAGAGGAGGGAAGGGAAGGGAAGGGAAGGGAAGGGAAGAAAGCGCGATGCCATCCTTTCATGGCATCACCGCCTGGCTTCCTAGCACATTAGCTCCGCCGCAGAGCTGTGTAGCTGACGACCTCCCGCTCATGCACGCAACCCCTTCCCGGAGAAAGGGGACTGCCGTTACCTGCCGCCAGCTAGGATCAGATTGCTGCAGCGGAAGAGGGGCATCATTGCTCAGCCCAGTACAAAGCCCTGTCCCTCGTCTCGCTCCCCCTCCTCTCTCAGCGCTGCTGCCGTGGATGGTATCCAAACGCCCATCTACGGGCCATTTTCCGGGGAGCCTCCTGGCACATGCCCGGCACCTCTTCTCGCCGAGAAGGAGACTTTCGAACCTTTCACGCCCAAGAAGACGGAACACACCACCACCAGTCCCCGCGGGAGAGACGCAGCAGGGAGGCAGGGAGGGAGGGACCGGCGGCGGCGGCGGCACCGACAGAAAAGCTCAACCGAAAAGGAGGGGCGATGTGGGTTACCTTTCCGCAGGGTCCAGAGGAGCAAGTCCCGCACCGCCGCGCCCGTCCGAGCCAGAATCCAGGGAGAGGCCGCCCGCACGGCGGGCCGTGCTGTACTCCTTCGCTCCCTCCGCCTCGCTCGCCGCGACGGCCAGCCTTGCGCCCTAGCGCGCGCGCGCGCGCCCCCCACCGCTGCGGCTGCGCTCCACTCAGTGCTCAAAAGAGCCGCTGCAGCGCCGTCGCCGCCACCTGTCCAGGCACGGCGAGCCTCCGGTCACCGCCATCCCCGCCGCCGGTGGGCTCCTCTCCAGCGGCCCCTGCCCTGCTCTTCCCTCCTCGCTCTTCTCCAACCGGAGCCCGGGCTGGCGTCCCCCCTTCCCCTCCTCCAGAGAGAGACAGCTGGGCGAGGGTCTAACGGAGCCCTAAGCGACGGCCCAAGCGACGCTCCCGCCGGTGTCCTGGGCTCAGGAACAGTAGCGAAGGACAAGTGAGCCACCGGAAGTGCTGTGGGCCGACGGCCAAGACTACGATGCCTGGAGGGATGGAGGAAGGAAGGCAGGCAGCACCTCTCCCCAATGAACGCCGCTCTTAGCCCCCGGACCGAAGCCCCACGGAGCCGAGCAAGAGCGGGAGGAGGAGGAGGAGAGGGAGAAAGAGAAAGAGAGAGAGGCGCGCTGGGAAAACCCGGATCTGGATTCACTGGAGTTGCGAGCTCCACCTACAGTTTGGCGCCCTCGAGTGAGCCGGGGAAGGGGCGAGGAGGTAAAAACGCAACGCGCTCCGTCCGACTTTGGTTTCTCTGGCAGTAGTGGCGATAGATCCCCGGCTCTGTTGGACGGTTTATCTCCTTCTTCGCTTTTCTTACTGCCGAGTACGCTAGGAGGAAATTGCAAGCTGTGTTTCTATTTTTTCCACCCCTCATCTTCAACATTTACCAATTCTTTCCCCACCTCTGTAACTCCAAGTCCTCTTTGGTCATTTTCTTTTTGATGCCTTCAGGTCTTGGAATATTCCCACGTTACCATTCTCTGTGGGCATTGCATGAAAGAGCTGCCAGTTTCCAGTTTCATTTCCAGTTAAAAAGAATGCTCCTCTTCGATACTCTCTCTCTCCCTCCCTCCCCATCCCACCTGCATACACAGATTTTTCCTGCTTTCCATAAAACCATTTTCTTCCTGCATCAGGGACTTGCCTGAATCACAGACGTGTCTATCCTTGTCAATGTTTTCCCCCTGTATTGTTACCACTTACTCCTCCACACACCTCCCCAGAGTAAACAATACAAAAAAATTGCAGCAGTACCAGTGCTATGACTCAGATCAGGCTGAAAAGTGAGGGCAGGCTAATAGGTTGGCTATAAACTCATTTATTTTTTTAAAAAGGGGGGGGTGCTGACATTTCAACCTTCCACATGTACAACTCTATTTGCTTCCCCCTATTTCTCTCTTCGCACAACTGGTGCAGCTCTGCAGTAAATAAAAAAATATCTTTTGTACAATCTTAACTTCTCGGTGTATGGTTTTACAGTATTGCTGTACTGTACATAAGTATAATAGCCTTTTCTCTGAGAATTGTTGCTGGATGCAATTATCAGAGACGTTTTCCTGTAAGGATTCATTAGCATATAGTCTTTGGAGCATACTGGCTCCTCTCCTCCTTGAATACTGTGAATATTACCTTTTTCATTCTTCTCATAATGAATATTGGAAGGGGAAACTACAAAATAATTCAGGTTATCGTGTGGGCATGGTGAAGGATTACCGAATCAAATATCATAAATAGGATAATAAAAGGACTGAACAGCCTTTTGACTGAAGTGAGACAGACAGACACTGGAATGTGTGTATATTATTATATCTGTATGATCAGTTAACCACAATGTATCAGTTTGCACTATCTACTATTGATTTTATAAACTTGACAAAAAACGAAGTGGGACACTTTTGTGGAAAAAACACCTATGACAATAACCTATTGTTTTCAAGAAGTGTGATAGCTACTCTCTTTAAAACAGGAGGTCAAGAACTTAAAATGAGGAATTTACAATACATCCATGGTGCAGCTATGCATTTGGTAACCTGCCTGTACAATACTATTGTTTTTGCATTTGTTATCTGAAAGCAAAATTAAAGAAATATCTGTGGCATGCCTTATTCTATGATTTGCATTTTCCTTTATACACAAAATATTGCATTTCAACCCACAATTATATTTTTTCCACACAAAATAAATGAATGGGATAACTAATTCTGTAGCAGAGAGGAAAGTAATTCAAAACTATCTTGCTTATCTAGAGAAATATGCTGGAAATAAGAAAATGAAACATAGAAAATAGAAATCATATGCTTAAGTATGGTGTAGGGTTACCTGGCCTGGTAATACCACTTACAAAATAAATCTTTCAATAATAGTTGGTTACAAACTGAACATGATCAGTACTGTAGATGCAAAAAAGCCAAATACTAATTTTATGCTACATCAGTGGAAGCAGAGCTTCCAGATCAAGGGAAGCAATAATTTCTGTTTGAAACGGGATTATTTAGACTTCACCTCAAATACTGTATTCAGTCCTTGGCACTACACTTTAATTCAGATAATTTGGAACAATAGGCAACAGGAATCATCACTCTGCTAAATCTGAGTGTTATCTAGCAAGAGAGTAAAGCTTTGTATATAACTTCAGCATCCTAAACATAGTAGTTGTTAGGCTATCTCAGTCCAAACAGGGTTATATTTGATATTTCAGCCGGATCTAATAACAGATTCCTGAGCCCTGGTGACCAATGACAATGATAGATCCAACAATAAATCCATTTAATGTCCCTAATTCTTTACAGAATATCTGCCTTGGCTGAATTGATGATAAATTTATTGGCCCATAATACATGCTCATTTCTACATAAGCACTGGTTTTAGGTATTTTTAATGGCCACAGTCTCAACTGACTCAAATCATCAAGGGCCCAGTGTGTATGATCACATTTGGAATTGGCTTCCCTGTTGGGGCAGGAGGGGTTTGATCTGGGATAGGAAAGATTATCATGGCCAGAAGGCCAGATCACATTGTTTCTTTTAAAAAAAATCATACATTATGGGGAGGTAATAAAATAAGATCCCGATAACTTTGGAAAAATTGAAGTATTCTTGGCTAGATTTACATAAAACTTAATATTCTTCCCTAAATGGATTTCCCATTCCAAGTGGCACTAATTTCAGTCATAGACAAAAACTTGCAGAACTGGCAAAGAATAATTAATTAAAGATATATGCAGTGGGGGAAACAGAATAAGATTCAAAATTTTGCAAGATTCAAAATAAATTGGTGGACTTGCTTTTCCTACCTTTAAATTATATTATTGAGCAAAATTTCTATTATGACAATAGAATGAATAAAATCTCTGAACAGCAGTCATAGAACTGGTTTAACTATTGGACTTCATAGGTATTTGTGATATAAAGAAACAATAGAAGAAAAGAATTTGAAGGGATAGGAGTAGTCTGGTAATCTCATCATTAGCATCACTGTCAAATGCTTTTTACTTCAGGGACAACTACAGTTAGATTTCAATCACATATGTCCATATTGTATGTTCAGACTCACGAAATAGACTGCCAGCCCAGCAAGTACTGCCTAAGGAAAATAAAAATGTACTGTAGTAGATATTGTATCTACTACTGTAGTATTTACTATAGCAGATGTATTTACAAATTGCTGGAAGAATACAAAGTGATCTCAAGGGGGGGGGG
>JANHGD010009842.1:92474-103768 GCA_027560375.1 Imantodes cenchoa
AGAATGTTGTGCACCTTCTTAAAACAGCGAGATGTGAAGATATCGTCCAGGGCTGGTAGCTGGAGCCCAATGATATTCTGGACAGTTTTAATAATTCTCTGTAGGGCTTTTTTGTCTGCTACAGAGCTGCTCCCATACCATGCAAGAATGCCGTATGTCAGGACACTCTCAAAGGTGCTGCGATAATAGGACAGCAGTAGATGCTGAGATAGATTTATCTTCCTGAACATTCTCAGGAAGTACAGCCTGAAATGTCCAGGCAATAGTCCTTCAAAGAGTTAACTACAGTAGCAGACCTTATCAGTTCCTTGCAATAATTGCAAGGCCGTGAGCTCCCAGCTGAAAAGCTGCAAATTAAGTTCTGGCAAGCAGGCTTTGTGGCCCGAAACGCAATGAGCAAAATCTTCAGAAATATGAACTGTTGTCTCCTACGACAACCACTCCCCTTTCCTCCTATTTATTCCCCAGCCAGGGAGGGGCTATTCAGCGTCCACGTGTGCTTTGCTTCCCAAGTTGACTCCTTGTCCTCGGTTGTTCCCCTCTCCTAACTGCTCTGCACATACACACCTCCGGAACAAGCCCCAGTTTTTCTTCCTCCTCATATCAACCTCCAAAGGCAGCTGCATCTCTGGTGGCTGGAAAATGTCAGACGGCCCTGGGTCTACCTCTGCGTCCAACACAGAGCATCCATCAGAGCCTTTCCCAGACTCCAGAACTGGCCCAAGTTCCTCCCCAACCTCCTCATCGTATGAGTCTGCCACCAGCTCTGCTGGCAGCTGGCGGGCCACAACACCAATTCTCCCTGGTTATGTTTTCTAGCACCCATATCATTAAGGAGCCATGGTGGCGGAGTGGTTAGAATGCAGTATTGCAGTCTAATTCAGGTCACTGCCAGCAGTTCGATCCTCACTGGTTCAAGGCTGACTCAGCCTTTCACCCTTCTGAGGTGAAAGGACCCAAATTGCTGGGGGTGATATGCTGACTCTGTAAGCCACTTTGATAGTGAGGTAAATAACTATGAAGTGCTATATAGGTGCTATTGCTATTATCATATCTTAGCTGAATAAGAACTCATTGGTGTATTTTCTATTTGGGCACATGAAATTGCCTTAGAAGTGAAGAAAGATTCAAGACCATCAGGCCTTTTTAACAAACAAACAAATTGCAGATTTCTTTCCCATAAGGATATTTAAATATTTCTGGGACAATAGGGCTGTCACTTGGATGTCTATAGCCTATCATTTAGAAATAAATGTGCAGCTACTCAAAGATCATTTATTAAATCATTTAGGTCATCAGAACCCAATATGTTAAATCTTTCCAGTCAAATTTAGGCGTTTATATCCTAAATGAAAAAAATATAGACCATTGTTCCTTCTTACTGCCAATGCTGGAAAAAATATACTATACTATAAAAAGTATACAAAAAAGTTAAGAGATATATTTTGTTTTTATTTTGTTTCTGCATAAAGAGTAAATTAATGAAAATAATGAAATTGCTTGATTCCTAAACATAATTATCCCCAGTTGACTAGAGTTTAGAAACTGGTTTGAAAAAATGTTTTGCTACATATATACATCATGAGCATACATTTAGAGAGCAGGTGAGTACTCAGCTGTAAATTTTGATTCAGCTTTTAATACCAAATTGCAAAGCTCATTGAATTATTTCCTTCTATAGGCAGGTCCTGCGTATTATGAACAGCTAAGTATCTTATAAAACCTGAGTATATCTGTTAATTACTGCTTATATAAAGAGCCTCTTAATTTTACTAGCCACTTTTTTTTTTCCTCAGGAAAACTTTTTTTGCATGTGACTCAGTTTTCAATTTATCACCAGCATTACATCTTCTACCTAGTGTGGACAGCTGTGTAAAATGAGCAGTTATATAACAATCACAAAGGTATTTTCAAATGCCTGCACATCCTAACCAACCTGGGTGATAATATATATACAACTCTGTCTAAAAAGCAGGTTATGTAAGATAGTGGGATCCCTCTCCCTTTGCTAAGGAAAAAAATCCAAATAAGTAAATCTCCCCCCACCTCACACACACTTTTTTGAATAATTGGGCTTTGGCATAAGCTGTAATTCAAACTACTGACTCAGAAAATCAATCTGTTTTTCTGCAAACTAATATTTGTAATGTTTCTTTGCCTCAACTATGGAAAATTTCTGTACAAGGCTTAAGGCAGGTACAGAGAAAGCATTTCCTCTTTTAAATTTAGTCTGTTAAAATTCTGGAAAGAAGTTTTCTTTTAATTCTCCCATTAAGTATAACTGGAGGCACTCAAGATATGTATATGGAGTGTTGTATTATAGATTACAGACTGTAGCTGAAATTTGAATATTCCATTTTCCTAAGCTAATTATTCATTCATGATAAAGGGTGATTTATTCTCTTCACATACCAAATCTATATGCATATGTGTAACATATACTTTTGCTCAATAAGGGATGCATACTTCCTAGATCATGCTTCAGTTTCAGTGGTAGGGAGGACCTACCTCTCTACCACTGAGTGTTCAGAGGACAACATGACACCGTGCATGAGTTTGTTTTAGGAATATTTCCTAGATACCCGCAATCTCCAAGTACAATTCAGTGTAAGGTACTCTAGGTTCTACCTAGATAACCCACAAATATATGCAGCAAAACATCTAAGCCATTGTAAATGCCTGGGAGCCTGATCCAATACTGACATGGAAATCAATTAAGTTTGTTAAGGCTTATTCTGCAGAGAATTGCAGTCCATACGGAACAAGGGAAATCTTTCATTGGACAGCCAGATGTTTTAAAAATTGTAGTTCAGTCACAGAAGTTCTGCATTAATTTTTACCCTGTTTGTGAAACGCTTAGAGCATAAGTGCTATAATCAGATCTCATATGTAGATCCAATTTCTTCTGCAGGTATTATCTGCACTCACTAGAGTTAAAACTGTTTTGGATGGTATGGTGTGCATGTAAATCTATTTCCCCCCTTTTTTACTGGAACCTCTGTAGATCTTTATCTACTGTATGTAGTCTGAAGAAAGCAATCTTTGGTTGAACATCTTTTACGTCTAAGGAGAACATACATGGACATGTGCTCCTAATCGTGAAGCAGTTGGTAAACCCTGGCTCAATACATTACTGAAGACTTTCATGTTCCTCAGAGAAAGCTCTGCAAGAAAACTGGAGAAGGACATGGCCTGTTTGCATTCACTTTGAACATAGTTAGCCTTCACATGTTGCCTGACTTTCTGAAAAAAAATATGGATACAAAATTTTGAATTGGAGTCATGTGTAGAGATAGACGTCATGTAGAGGTTGTATGCAGCAAATTGCCTACCTCAAGCAGGCCTCGCATATCTACATTATCTCACCCAGTTCACATCGCCAGGCTGTTGTAGGACACTATCCCTGGCTGGTATGTAATCTCATCTAGGTTGTATCAATAGGATGTTCTTAAGGATTGGCGAGGAGAATTCACCAATAAGATGCTGTTGCTTTTTTCTACCTTTGGCTGCTTGGAAAACTGTATAAAAGTAATAAACACTGTGAAAGCAGTCAGACATCTTAGCATCCTGCAATGACTGGTCTCTAACTCCATCATCTGGTGCCCAAGGTGGGGCCCTCTCACCCACCCATGGGGAGCAACAGCCAACATACTTACCATTTTCTGGAACAGAACCCTGGGTGCACCTTCGTCCTTCAGCATCAGGACCTCTCACTGGTAAGTATGGGTTGCAATCTATCTCAACACCAGCATAAGCATGTACAGGAACTCCGATTCTTGTTACATAAGTCAGGTGTGACAGTGCCTGAGGTGGATATAAGGAAGCTGGTTGAGGCAGTAGGGAAACACTGTTCCTATATCTGGAGCGCGGGATGCTCCATTTATGGGATTGGATAGGGCATACTTTATATCTTGAACCTCGGGCTCCCATACAGATATTACATCAATGGTATCAATGCCATCAAGCAATGGAAAAATTTGGCTCTGATGCTTTGGCAGGATAACAATTAATGACCAGCCCACCACCTGATTATGATCAGATAAAAATTGTCACCCTGAAATCATCTCCAATTGGACCTTCAGCTCCTCCTGGAGAGACTAATTCTTTTGCTTCTCCACAGCCATTGTACACCCCCATAAGGCAAATATTAGAGGAACAATTAGACAAAGGGTGAGGGGGAGAATATAGAAGAAATTACCGATATGCTTTCTGTTTGTCCAGTACATGCCACGGGACAAGTAGATCAGAATGGAGCTCAAATAGTGGAATATCGCCCTTTGTCATATGCAATTTTAACTGAACTTAGAAAAGGAATTAGAGACATGGGGTTTGGAAGTACCTATGTGCAGGGAATGCTGGAAGCCACTATGAGAAATCATATCTTAGTATCTGAAGATTGGAAAAATACTTTTCGCATGTTGCTTACTCCAGCACAATATGTAGCTTGGGACAGCAAAGATACAGCTGCAAATCTCCCTATCTTTATTTAGGGCATAAAATTTTGAAATCTTATTCTGCTCTCGTTCTTCCTCGTTTGAGTTTACCCAGGGTTATTTCTTTGGTCAATTTGCAGCAATTGTTAGGCACCCTCAATGGGTTCGCCCATATTTTTCTTTACCTACACATTTACTTATATGATTTTGAGAAATTAGACATATGCTTGGCAATTAACCTTGGGTAGGCCCCTCAGAAACCTACTTGTCCTCCTAGAAATATGGCATGGCCACTTGGGGATGGGCATATGGCCCACACAAAGAACCACTGATCTAAAACATCACTGCATTTGAAAATGTAATGTATTCTCTGCTTAATATAGGATTGACTATGAAGGGTGCAAATATTGGATGCTTGTTATATGTAATCTAACTGAGGAAGGACTGATGAGTGTAGTCGATATACTTTAGTAACTAAAACGTTGTATACCCATTATCAGCATATTTTAGACCAACATGATCTGGAGTAAATATATCTCTGATTTGTTTCTTTATAAAATAGATAACTACCCTTCCTCTTTCCAAGCATGCAAGTTCAGTTCCAGTTCAGTTGTTTCCGCTGTAGCAAATATTTGCTTTGAAAACTAATATAAGCCTTTATTTTGAAGGTGTCAAAATTAACTGAAATGGCTCCTTTCTTCTGCACTCAAAGGGTTAAAGTCAAGGCAATATTGGAAGGAGCAGGGCCAGGGGGGAAAAACATGGAAATAAAAGGTTAGTGTTTTCTGACTATTAAAGGGAGCTGGGATTTTTTTGTTGTTGTTGCTAAAATCCAATTGGTCATGCATTCCAGCAGCGTTTCCTGGCAGAGAGAAACCAAGGAAAAGCACCTGCCCTCGCCTATTGTGAACAGAAGCTGGGCCATCCCCACTTTGACCTAGCCTTTGACAATTTGTTGAAGTCTGTCATTTATTACACCATTTGTTTATGGGCTCAAAAATGTTGAGAAGAAGAGGGGAAGAGGTTGTTTCCTTAACTCCTTATGGAATGCCGCCCCCTTATAATTGAAAATTGTTGTTGCAATCCTTTTGGCTAAGAGTCAGTCTGCTCATAGTCCCAAGGCATGTCTAATAAAAACTTTTAAACACAAGCCTCTCTGCCATTCCCAATATAGTTAGTTTGGTACTGCTTCGTGCACTAGGCTTCATGACAGAGCTATAGTGCAAATAATTCTGGCAGGTAATAGAATGAGTCTAACAGAAGACAGCTGCAAAATATCTTGGGAGATGCAACAAATAACATTCCATCATTCAGTAGTCTGATGCCAGAAATGTGAAGTAAAGCCTAATTCTTTGAACATTTATTCTTTAGATTTCGGCTACAGAGTTTCAAAAAGTTTCTTTCCAGTTCCATTGAACAGTTCGTTTTGCCAGGCCCCAGGCTCAATAGAGGTACATGTTTATGACAGCAAATTCTATTCTTTAGGAGTATACAGTAGTTCCACATCACAAAAAGATTCTTAAGTATAGTATTTTTTTCAAAATTGTAATTGACATGCATTGCTATTCAGATAAATAAATAAAGATGGACAAGACCAAAACATACGAGTTGAAGAGCCTTCAAATTTCTTGCAACACCAACATAAGAAATATAATATTAATTCCATTTTAAATATTCTTTGAAAGGTGCAATAATCACAAAATAATATTTTCTCATGAATGAATTTCATTTTTAAATTATAAAAAAATATCTCATATTTATAAATGTCTGGATCCATTTAGTCTCCAGAATTCTGTATCCTAGTTCTTCCACGATTTAGATATATAATTTACACCAACTTTCATATTCATATTTGTAAAATGTTTTTATATCATTGAATTATTGTTTTCTGTTCAAGCACTCCTGTTGAGGAACCTACAATTGAAGGTATCTTGGAGGCTGCTGTGGCATTTGAGATATAGTGATCAATTAGTATGCAATTAATAATAATAATAATTGTATACAATATATACAATTAACCAATTGTATATAACTATATTGTATATTGCACATAGAATATGTAATTATTGTAAGTTTTACTCAACAGATACCAGTAATTGCTCAAAATCTTTAAAGCAACCCTTTGAGATCAACTGCTTTAAAGCACCAATCGTTTGTTTAGCCCAAGCATCCCAATAAAGAAACATCCTCCATGATATGTATAAATTCCACAGTATCAATCTGTCACATGATTTGGGATAAAAACATAATTGTTTGCCTATTAAAATACCAAATGTGCCTGCCTGGCAACCTTTAATAAATGTCTGTATTTACTAAAACTTGCCAGAGCTTGATAAAACTATATATAAACATGATCTCCAAAAAAAACCCCCAAAGAGGAGAATAATGGAAAGAAATCTAATTTAAATTTAGACTTTAAAATAAAAGCCCAATGATATAGTTGAAAAAATGGTAAATTAAAACTGCTATCAGGACAAGTTGGCCAAAGATATTTGAAGGGTTTTGCCTGCCATAGAAATTGACTTATGGATTAGTGTAAAGTATCTAGTAGGTGTTAACCTTAGAATTCCTCAAGTTATAATGATATAATGTTCAAACTGTAAATCCTAATATCTCTAGATGCAGTAACAGATTCCCAAAGGCAGCAAATCATACTTGTTCCTATTAGTGGTATAACTAGAATATAAACCATACTGTATTGGTATATGAATTCAACAATAATTAATAATTGCATTGCATAATTATGGGGGATAATCATAATATCATCAGCACATAAGATCAATTTATATTTATATTCAGTGTCAAGTACCACCATACCTAAACAAGTGACAAATAACACTTGTTATATTTAGCTTTGAGATAAGCCGTGGGGCCATTAATATCTGTATTATATTAGTATTTCATGAATTTATTAGTTAATTCTTTTCATTGAAGTTCACTGTGAATCTAAAAAAAGAAAAAGAAACTTTATATTTGTTTTGGTTTTGGTACAAAGGTTTCTCTAACACGGTATACACAATTTCCTCAAGAGTATACATTTTTATAAACAGGTTCTGAGAAAATTCTTTGATCTACACATCATTCTTTCTGAAGTTGACTCTGCTTTTGCAACCCATACTGCTTAACGTTACCAATAAATGGAAAATTCCAAAAGCAAGTATTTCAGGATATAAACACATTCCAGTTCATGTACAGATCAGGAAACAGAAATTGAGTGACACCCAAACCAAATGAATGTCTGTACTATATCCAAAACACCTCCAAAATCTCTCTAGCTTTGGGGAAAAACCCAGGAATCTCCTTGCTTTTTGAAAAATTATAGGCAGGCTAGTGGACAGCTCTGATGCAGCTTTGAAGCAGGTAGCATGTCAATGCCATCATGCAATGGTGAAGTGATGGAGGGCACAGCTGCTCTGAGGACAAAACTCAACTGAGTGCTAAGCAGTCCATGCCACAAATATGCAATGTGTTGGCAATCAAATACTCATTTGATTGTTGCTTCTTAGCCCTCAATTTACAAAGTTACAACTGTAACTTCCATCAATAAGTAACACAGTAGTTGAATACGTTATCACATGACTACATCTGATTTTATGATCTTTTTTGCTACAATTGAAAAGTAAATCCAGCCTTCACCACTTGTCAGGAGCTGACTGGAAAAGTCACAAATGATGATGGTGTGACTTCAGTTGCTACAACTCTCATAAATACATGCCTGTTGTGAATTGTGATCCCATGATCACAGGGACACTGCAATGGTGTTAAGTATGAGTGACTTTTAAAGTCACTTTTTTCAGCACCATCATAACTTTGAATGGCTACTGATTCACAGCGGTGGGTTGCTCCCGGTTCGGACCAGTTCTTAGAACCGATAGCACCAGCAGTGGGAGGCTCCGTCCATCCACCCGGGTTGCTTCTGTGCAGAAGCGTTGAGCGCATGCAGAAGCGAACTGATAGCAAAATCATTTACAACCGACCACTGGTACTGAACAAATGGTTTTAAGTTGCAGAGTACCTATAGTCAGATCTAGCAGAAAGAAGGGAGGCTCCAAGAAGCATTAGTATTTCTTATGGAGGAAATTCTGCCTCTCGTTCTCAAGTAGGTGATCCCTGGACAAATATATTTGAACACTTTTCAATCCCATTTCAGATGGGTGGGAGGGAAGAGGGAAGACAATGAATGTTTCAGTAATACTAGTAATACTATCTTCTGTGTCTTTGTCAAATTGTACTTTTGCCCTAAAATTTTCTTGTTAAATAAATTAAAAGATATGGTTTGTTTTCTAGAGATGTTATTGTGAAGCACTACATAGATACTGCCTGTCATAAGAATCCTGTTCCAGTTCATATCATTGGTTTCTCCAGAAGCAGTTGTCCCTTTCTTAATTAAGTTTACTGACAAGCGAACTGACTCAATCATAATTTACATTTATTAACTATTTAGCCATAATAACTTTAACCACTTTTCCATAATAATTGCTGATATAGGATTGTTTTGAGAAAAACAGCAAAGTAAAGATTAATAAACCTGGTGTGACAAACTGATGAAAGGTCATTTTTAATAATATATTTTGGCTCGTGCATCACAAAACTGCATTTTTTGCATGCAGAATGGTGATGTTTTATAACCTCATGTGTCAGAGTGTTATCCTGTATTTATTTATTACACTTCCATGATCCTAGGGAAAAAGAGAATTACACACAAACTGTATCGAAAGCCATGATTGTAATCTGCCCCTTATTCAGAATTAAACCCACAATTAATCCACAAATCAGCACAAAGTTCACAATGATTAATAAGAGAAAGGATATTCCCAACTTCGTTATCAAATCAAAACCTGACCATATTTAAGAATTAAGAATTATAATATTATGACTACAAGTATAATAATATTATAATTAATATTTGTTATCCTCACCTAATTGGTAAAACATTCAACTGACCCATGAAATGCAATATATGTTGCTTTTTCTCATTAGCTGTGCTTTTTAAAAACTAGCTGATCGACATGGGGCTGTTGGCAGCAATTTGACATATTTATTCAGTAATTATTACTTGCAGAGATCAAACATTTGTCCTTATTCCTGCATGTATTTCAGAAATAAAGCTGTCACTAACCCTTTCAACATTGGCTATATCTCATATAACATTCTCATCTTGTTTTTATTTATGTTCAAGTGTTCTAAGATTGTTTAATTGCTGGTTTTATTGTATGGGATCCCAAGTCATTTTGTGTGAGACAGGCAGTCATATACATTTCATAAGTAAATAAACTACCATTACATTTCAGCTTTCAATGCTTTGAAAAGCTTACAAATCAAATATAATAAGCTGGCTGACAAAGTAGCAGTTTCAAGACATTCTTCTTTGTCAGAATGTCTATGTCCACCATGCTGAAGGCTTTGATTGAATCATAGGCATAGCTTTGTTTTTCTTTCTAAAATGTACACCGTTCAATGGTACCTTTCTCAGAAATCATGGTGGCCATGCCAGTTCCTGCAACAAGAATCACAGACCCTGCATATATATTGCAATCATGACATTACTACCTATTTTCCATTCATATTCATTCACCTTGAGTTCTTAAGTGAAAAGTGGGATATAAAACTAATGTAGAAATAAAGGAATGAAAAATGAGGCAAAGTAAGTCTTAAATGTTAAATATTCATTGTTCAATTCCTTTTTTAGATCCAACTATTTGGATCTAAAGTATTTGAGGATCTTTCCACTGTTGAGATCCAATTACTTTGAGTATGTGTGTGGTTTGCCATTACCCACCCCTTATTTTGATGAATGAAAGGTGTTCTTTGTAACCAAATCCTCTTTTCTTTGGATGGGAGAAAGAGGAGAACAGGCATGGCACTGTATCAGAAAGCAAGGGCAGCAAAACTACATTTCAGACCATTAGTTATAAACAGATGTTAATTTATGAGACAGAACAATGAGAATAATGTAGATGGCAATGGTAATTGTCTGTATGGTTCTTTTTATTATCATTTTAAGCAATCAAATGTCAGTGTTCATTGGTTGCAGGGTTGCAACCTCAGTACATATGTAACAAAGCTTTTTTGTATATAACAACCCTACATCTTTGTGTTGAGAATGGAAAAAGTGTTTAGAGGGACTGTGAGAAAAAGCATCTGAATCAGAGCTGAAGCAGCTCTGCTTTTAATATTAGTATTCTTTTGATGTCCTCTGAATAAGCTGAAGTATTTGCTAGACTGAGATCTTTAAAACCTAAACAGGTAATATAGGTGCAAATAAAACTAAATACAAAGAGAAAAAAAGCCTTTGCTATCAGAATTGGATGCTAATTCTAATAATGAAGTAACCACATTTGCATTATATACAAGTAGCCCTTGACTTACAACCCAAAATTGATGCCAAAATTTTGGTTGCTAAATGAGACATTTGTTAAGTGAATTTTGCCCTATTTTACAACTTTTCTTGCCACATTGGTTAAGTAAATCACTGCAGTTCTTAAGTTATTGACCCAGTTGTTAAGTGAATCTGGCTTCCCCATTGACTTTGCTTGTCAGAAGGTCACAAAAGGGGATCACATGACCCTGCAACCATCATAAATATGAGTCAGTTTGCCAAACATCTGAATTTTAATCACATGACCATGGGGATGCTACAAAGGTATACTGACCAGACGTCCCACTTTTCGCGGGACAGTCCCGCTTTTGGGGAATTTGTCCCGCGTCCCACTGCACTGTTAAAATGTCCCGCTTTTTAACAACGCAGTGGGAGCCCAATCTGACTCCTCCCTTCCCTCTAACCGTTTGGCTGATCTTTGACATGGCAGCCCTCAAGTTGTCCTTCGGCGAGAGCGGCATCAAAGTGCTGCAAGGCGCCCC
>JANHGD010009842.1:118705-136213 GCA_027560375.1 Imantodes cenchoa
AGCATATGCACCAAGACAAATTCCTTGTGTGTCCAATCACACTTGGCCAATAAAGAATTCTTATTCTTATTCTTATTCTTATTAAGTTGGTTGAACATTAGAGTTAATTCTTAAGAATTTGCTCAGAACTTATTTCTCTTTTGAGGACTTCCCAATGAGTTTTCTTTCTCTAGATTGAGTGAAAATAGGTTGAAATAATGGAAGAAAACTTCTATTTCTTATGTACTTGTTTGAAAATGCATGTTACATGTGTACATGTCTCTGGAGTATGCTGCACTTCAATCTGACTATGTTGTCAGAATATTCTCTTGGTGTTCGGTGGCCTGAAGGGAAGGGAACTGCTCAGTACTGAAGAAAACCTTAACATTCATATCATTATTGGAAGCAGCTGGTGAAATATGTCTCTGATGAAAAAGAGAAAGGTAAATGAATTAATTTGAGAAGCAAGGAAAGGGGTTAGTAGATGTTTCCAAATGCTCAGTAAAGGGAAGAAGATGTTTGTAATCAATCAAGTGACACAAAAAGGAGTTGACCCAAAAAAACCTTGCATAGTAGTATCCCTGTCCAAATGTATACATGTTTTTCATAATACACTTTGCAATGTATACATTCACATACAAGTGCTTGTGCTTGTCATAGCCTTTTCTGAATGAATTTTTTAAAGGTTTGCACTTGGTTGCTATGTTCTCAAAATCATACTATATATCAGAGTGATGTATTGTATTACATTAATATCCATAATATTTCTTTAACCAATATGAAATTGCTTGGGTTTATCCTGATTATGAGCTTTGTGCCATGGAAATGGGACATTTCTCTTTACCCCAAAGTCCCTAGACCAGGTATTTCATGCCCTTTTGCATGAAGCCAGCTGTTGTCTCAAAGATTTGCATAGTCTATTTCTCTGTCCATTATAGCTCTCTGTCTGCCTACGAGTCAGTCAATCAAAATAACCAGGAATAATTTGCAAATAAGGGGATAGGAATCTCCTGGTGCTGCAAAGTAGGTATATATACATTGCACCCCTAAAACAAGCACCTCAATTAATATTTCAGTGATTTCTTCAACCCATTTAAATTCTTTATCACTACAGAAGAAAAGAAAAGTGCTCATTTTTATGGATTGTCCTGTTGGTGGCAGCAGTGAAGTGAAAGTGTAGCATTGATAGAATTCACATCAGGTAAGGATTTTGAGACAGCATTTGCTATTACCAGAGATTCTCTTAATCCTTGGTGCAAAGCCTGAGGCTGACTTAGGTTTCAACACTTATCTGGACTCAGAAAAAAGCCAGCTATATGCTGGTGAAACATTGTGAACCAGCAAATGTGGAATCAGAGAAAGCAAAAGTCTCCTCTGACATTAGCCATGTATTTATACATATGTAAGGAAAATAAAAACTGTTAAACTTAGTTTTCAATGTGATCACTTGTCAGACAAATCCAAACAGCCCAACAGCATTAATCAAACTGAGTTACTTCCAATTAACATAGAATTATAGGAATAGAAATTTTGCAGCAATCATTTGTCTGAACATAATCTGAAAGTCTCCCCTTTAGGCAAATAAATCAAATACCAGTATGGCCCTGAGATATAGCTACTGCTTCCATTAAAGTGGTTTGATCAACTTGGTTCTCAACCATTTTCCTTAAATGCAAGCTAAGAATGGGAGCCATTTTGTTGATGCAGTGAAGAACTACATGAGAAACTGGCATCCAGCATTTCTGTTGACTCAGTAAAGTTAAAGAAGACATCAATCAGTGAGCTTGCAATCCAACGAGGACCACAAGTTCAACTCAGTTGAATGAACATGACCTATATTGACCATGATTTTTAGGGTCTGGCTGGTTAACAAAATGTTGGCCTTCATTTCAAAAGAACAATGCCCAATTTCAAAAACATTAAAAACGGATTTAATTCAACATATAAATTTGCCTTTCCTTTGTTGAATTGACAGTAACCAAAGAGAATAAGTTAGCCTTGTAGAAACTCAGTTCTTCTCATAGTATTCAACTGAAACATATACAACGATAAAGAAATGGAACTGATTGAACAGACTCACCAATCACTTTTTTAGGATGGGTTAAGACAAGTCTTCAGCTGCTAAGGGGATGTGCCGAAGCTACTTCTATCGTTCATTTAAAGTCCCTGTTTTCTTTGGCTCTTTTCCCCTAGTTCAGATTTCATTAGCACCAGGAATGGAAGACAAACTAGGAAAGAAATGAAGGAGCCAGAGAGCAGACGAATAAAATTTGGTCTCTAAAGTGGCAGCTATTAAGTGGTACTCCAGATCAACTTTTTAAAATGCACTTCAGGAGCAATGTGCAAATATCTTATTTTTAATATTGATAATAAATTGTACTCTAGTCTTGAGGAAGCAGCTCAGTAATCCCAAATGCTGATGTGCATATCTATTAAATCTTAGCAATTGCTAATATTGAAGACAAGTACGTTTTGCATTTCATCAGGAGAGGAAACAGTTTACTGTATTAACATAAAATGTCCTAGTAGAGTTTTATATTCTTTGCTCTCTTGATAATAGATAAGAATTGATCTCAGCTGAAATGGAACCCCTTTTTTTCAATAAAAATGGATTAAGTTTGAAATTAGAGGCAGGAGAAAGCACTTTCTTTTTTCAATCCATTACTATCATTTTAATCCTGAAGATTGCTCTGAAGAATGCATGCAGGTGCTTCACTAGTCAGGTGGCCTAGAACTTGACATGAAACACACACACATACACACACACTTCTGCCTCTTTTCAGAAAAAAATAGCTTTCACAAATAGTGATTTCAAGTGAACTTTAATCAGTAATCCATGTTCAGTATATATGTATCTTTGTGCAATATATAAATCGATTCTTCTTTGCATGGTAGAGGTAATGGGGCGTTGTACTTACCGTGATACGCCTCTTCTCAGTGGGAGGAGCCATCATTCAGGAATGGGTTTGATCTCGTCCTGACCAATGAAGGACCGAGTCTGCACAAATTAAAACTGGATACCTCCTCTTGATTACCCAGATCTGACGAAAACGACAAGTAGACCCATCGTGGCTCCCAGAGAAAGTTAACAAGGGAAAAACCCTTCCCGGCTCAAGAGAAAGAAAGACACATACACGAGGAGGATGAAATAAAGACAACCAGCTTAATGACAAAAGAATTCAGTAAGAAAACGGAAATGGAACTAGTAACCTCAAGGGGAGGGACTGAATGATGGCTCCTCCTGCTGAGAAGTAAGTACAACGCCCCTTTTCCACCGTGGGAGGAGCCATCATTCAGGAATGGGACTTACCAAAGCCTCTAAGTCCCTGGGCGGGAACCACACAGAAACAAGTACCGCCGCAAGGAAACTGCCTAAGGTGCATAATTAACAACATGCTGTAGGACCTGGTGTCCAAAATCAGCATCCATCGTGGCGAATTCATCCACCCTGTAATGACAAATAAACGGTGAAGAAGTCCATGTTGCCACTTTGCAGATCTCCAACAATGAGGCCCGTGTCGCCCAAGCAGCAGAAGTCGACGCACTCTGGGTAAAATGCACGGAAATTCCCGGAGGTGGCGGCAGGGAAGACAACTCATGAACCTTAGATATAGTGCCCCTAATCCACCTGCCAATAGTGGTAGCTGACACCTTCCGACCCAGAGAGCTTGGGGAGAAGGCCATCAACAACGCCTCCGTGCGGCGGACTTACTTCGTGTGATCAAGGTAGATCTGGAGTGCCCGGTGAATGTCTAGGGAATGCCAAAGGCATTGAGTCGCATCCAATGGACTGGCAAAGAAAGTGGGTAACACCAGTTCTTGGGCACAGTGAAACACCGAATTAACTTTAGGGACAAAGGCCGGATCAAGGTGGAGAACTACCTTGTCCACATGAAAAATGCACAAATCCTTGTGAACGGATAGCGCCGATAGCTCAGATATACTTCTGGCCGATGTAATAGCCAAGAGAAAGGCCACCTTGTAAGACAATCAGTGGAGTGGAACTGTGGACAATGGTTCATACGGAGAACCCGTGAGTGACTGCAAACACCTGGGCCAAGTCCCAGGTGGGATAACGATGTACCACCGGAGGGCTGATGTTGGTTGCCCCCCGGAAGAAATGCTTGATGGCTGGTAGCTGTCCTAGAGAAGGAGCCTGAGGACAAGACAACACCGAGGAAAGTGCTGCCACTTGTCATCGTAAGGTGTTGGGCAACAGTCCCATGGCGAGCCCCTTGCGAAGAAAATGGAGAACCTTGGAAAGCGCTATGTAAGTGGGGTCAAGACCCTCAGTGGAACACCACATGCAGAAGGCCTTCCAGGTGGAAGCATAGATCCATTGAATTGATGGACGCCTGGCGGCCTGCATCACCAGGATATCATCATCAAAATCCTGGTCCCTCAGTACCTGCCACTCAAGTGCCAAGCAGTCAGTTGGTACCATTGAGGGTCCGGGTGGACCAACTGACCCTGGCTGAGCACCCCCTTGACCAGTGGGATACGCCACGGCGGCGAGATAGACAGGGAGTGGAGATCAGCAAACCAGGCCCTCCTGGCCCAGTGGGGCGCCAACAGGACCACCTCCGCCCAGAACTGAATGATCCTCCGGATGACCTGTGGTATCACTGGTAGAGGAGGAAAGGTGTACAAGAGCCCCATGGGCCACTGAGCCTGAAGAGCATCCACCCCCGCTGCCCCCGCCGATGGAAACTGGGAAAAGAAGCGGGGCAGCTGAGTGTTGAGGGGGGTCACAAACAAGTCCACTTATGGTTGTCCAAAATGCCTCGTCAGCCGGCGAAAGATGGCAGGGTTGGAGTTGCCATTCCGATGGATCCACCTGCGACCAGCTGAGCCAATCCGCCTGTGTATTGTTGATGCCCGAGATATGGTCCGACAAGATGGACAGCCTCCTCCATCAGCGCCCGTGATCTGGTGCCCCCTTGTCTGTTGACATGAGCCCTCACAGTGGTATTGTCCATCAGAATTAGGATGTGACGGCCAGCCACAATGGAGCAGAAGGCTTTGAGGGCCAGAAACACTGCACGTAGTTCCAGCCAATTGATCGAAGTGGAGGATTCCAGGCGAGACCAATGACCCTGAGCCATACGCCCCTGGATGTGGGCTCCCCAGCCGGATAGGCTGGCATCCGTTGTCACGACCAGTCTGTCTGGTTCCTGGAAGAGGCACCCCTCGAACAGGGCATCCAACATCCACCATGACAGGGAGCACCTGACTTCCGAAGTAATCAGGACTCTGGTGGGGGACGAACTGAGGCCGGGTTTCTGAAAGGGTAAGAGGAACCATTGTAGCGCTCGGGAGTGCAGGCAGGCCCAGGGAACTATGTTAGAACAAGAGACCATCTTACCTAGAAGGGAAGAGAGGGTGGAGACCTGGACCCTTGGTTCTCAAAGCACCTGATGCACCAGAGCCCTGATGCTGGTTCTCCTCTCATCCGAGAGGGAAACCCTGCACTCCAGAGTGTCTACAATGGTACCAAGGTGGAGAATAGAGGTGGCTGGGGACAAGGTACTCTTACCCATATTGATGAAAAATCCCAGGCTCTGCAGGGTGTCGATGACACAATGGAGATGATGGGTCGCTAGGGACTCCAACAGAGCCTGGACCAAAATGTCGTCAAGGTAGCATTGCACTCTGATGGGAATGCCCTGCAGATGGGCTGCTACCACTGCCAAGATCTTAGTAAAGGCCCTGGGGGCCGACGACAGACCGAACGGGAGGGCCCTATACTGGAAGTGCCTACCCGCATGGCAGAACCGGAGATACTGCCAATGGTCCCGATGGATGGGGACATGCAGGTAGGCTTCCATAAGGTCAAGGGATGCTAGAAAATCCCCCCGTCTTATCCCTCCCAAAATGGACTGGAGGGAATGCATCTTGAGCCGCCGGTATTTGATGTGGCGGTTCAAGCGCTTGAGATCGAGTATAGGTCTCCATCCCCCCGAAGCCTTGGGAACCAAGAACAGGAGGGAATAGAACACACGACCCCGTTCCTCCAAGGGAACTGGCTCAATAGCCTGGCTATCCAGCAGATGCTGGATAGCCTCAACCATGAGGGCACGCTTGGATGAAACCCGAGAAACGGGGGAAGAGAAGGAAAGACCCTGGGGGAAGAGAAAGGAACTCCAATTGAAGACCTTGAGAAATAGTGTAACACCCACTTATCAGAAGAAATATGTTCCCAGGCAGGGAGGAAAGAGGAGAGGAGACCCCCAATGGGAACTTCAGAAGCAGAGCTAACGGTATCTGCGGTAGGGACGGGAACCTCCCCCCCCCAGAGGGCTTTCAGTATGGCTTGTTTCTGGTAGATCTATCCTGAGGCTGTCTCTGGCGAAATCCTGATTGGGCCTGCGTCCAAAATCCAGACTGACCTTGGTTGCTAAAGGAGTTGCCGGGGGCTCAAAAGGAATGGTGCGGAGAAGGGGCCGGCCTGAAATAACCCCTTCGGGAGAGAGACGGAAGAACTTTCTTCTTGTCCTTGGTCTCTATAGTGATAAGAGTCCAGAGATGAGCCAAATAGTGCCGGTGCCTGGTACGAGGCCGCCGCCAATAACCACTTGTGACAGTGATCCACCTGCCACTGGCGGAGCCAGTGAAGGCGACGCACCACCACCGAGGTGCCCAAGGCCTTGGCCGCAAAACAGGAGGAGTGTAACGCTGTGTCAGCAGTGAACTGAGAGCAAGCAAACACTTTGTTAAGTTCTCGGTGCGTTTGCAGATCGTCAGCAGGAATTCAGTCTTGTACAATGCGCAGCCAAAGGAGAGCAGATCGGGTGAAAAAGGAGGCAGAGGATGAAGCCCTAATAGACCAGGCAGCTGCCTGATGCGCCTTGATAAGAGTTTGTTCAGTGCGTTTGTCCTCCGGCCGTAAAACCTCTTCCGAGGTGCCCGGCATGGTGGTGTTAGAGTGAAGGGCTAAAACCGGAGCATCCACCATGGGCACTTCCAGTAGGGAGGCCAGCTCAGTGGCCACGTTAAAGTGTCTCTTGTCCAGTGAGCTAGGGGACGGGCCCGCTGCCAGTGATTTCCACTGTTTACAAACATTGTCCAAGAACAGCGGCGGGGTAGGTACAAAGTCGACCATAGGGACATACTCAGAGAAGATCGGGTCCACCTATGAAGTAGATTCAGGTTGTGGCGGAGTGCCAGCATTCAGGCCCCCCAGGGCCTTGGCCTTGGATAGGAGTGACTTAAACAGAGCCGGCGGAAAAAGCCCCGGTTGCACCTGCTCTGATGAGTCTTCCTCCTCCTCTGACAAGTCATCATTATCTACATCCAGGGAGAGTCCCTGGTCTCCGCAATCCAACCCCTTGAGTAGTCACCGACAGGAGCGGTCAGTCTGGGGTCCTAGCACGGGCGGGACAGCCCGGGTTGCGTCCCAGGTGTCATCTGGGGAAGACAAGCCGAAATGCCCCGCCGCACCACCATCAACAGTGCCTGCAATGCAGCTTGGTCCAGATGAACTGGTGGTGGAGGAGGCAAGAGTGGGGGAGCAGACTGAACCGCTGGGAGGTCTGAAGGAGAAGGGGCCGCCAAGAATAACTATGATGGAACTAACAACAGCAATTAAAAAACAGAAAAACGGCAAGGCACCAGGACCAGATGGAATACCTGCAAAAGTATACAAAGTACTTGAAGAAACATTGGGAGTGGTGACACTGGAAACATTAAATGAACTTATAACGCAAGCAAAAATACCAGACTCCTGGACAGAAGCACTAATTACGTTGATTCCAAAAGAAGAAACAGATTTACAAAAAATAAAAAACTATAGACCAATCTCACTACTAAATGTTGACTATAAAATATTCGCTACAATTATAGCTAATAGACTTTAAAAAGTCCTCAATGAATTCATACATCCAGATCAAAATGGATTTTTACCAAACAGACAGATAAAAGACAACATGCGTATGATTTTAAATGCATTAGAATACTATGAACAACACCCTGGGAAACAAGTAGCTTTAATGTTTTTGGATGCACAAAAAGCCTTTGACAACGTGAATTGGCAGTTCCTGATTTTACAATTAAGGACTATGGGCTTTGGACAAAGATTCATCAATACAGTACAAACAATATATGCAAGGCAGTCAGCAAAAATAATCCTAAATGGGGACATAACGGAAAAATTTGATATAAAGAAAGGAACAAGACAAGGCTGCCCATTATCACCATTATTATTTATTTTGACGTTGGAGGTCTTAACCAGACAAATAAGACAAAATCAAGAGATAAAGGGCATAAGTATTAAAAAAGAGGAATATAAACTACAGGCCTTTGCCGATGATTTGGCATTTATAATAGAAGATCCAATAGAAACAGGCCCTAAATTGCTACAACAGATAGAAAGATATGGAGAAGTGGCGGGGATTAAAATTAATAAAGACAAAACAAAACTTATAGTAAAAAATATGATACAAAGACAGAAAAAAGAGTTGGTAGAGTTATTAAACGTACAAATTGTTAAGAAAGTAAGATATTTGGGGATCCAGCTATCAGCAAGATGCATAACAATCAAGGAAGATAACTACGTAAAGCTGAAAAAATAGCTGGTCCTTTCCATGCCAGATATTCTTGGTCTTAATTGATGCCTATTCTAAGTGGGTGGAACTGTCATTAATGGCTACCACCTTGTCTGAAGCAGTTATAAAAATCCTAGAGAAACTGCCACTTATGGGCTACCGGACACATTAGTGACAGATAATGGGCCTCAATTCACGTCTGCCCTTTCCAGGTATTCCTGCCTAGGCAGGGCATTTGCCATGCCACCACAGCGCCGGCACACCCGGCTGCCAATGGTCGGCTAAAGAGATTTTGGGCTGCCTGGGGCATAGAAACTGGCACAATATCATGTGCAAATGCCTGGTAGCACAACATACCGTCCCATGTCAGGCCATTGGTCACAACCCAGCGGAATTACTTATGGGCCGCCGTCTTTGGACCCAACTGGACCATCTGCACCCCAGCTATGATACCGGATGAGATGCCATTCCTGAACGATACCCCAGGGAATTCATGGTGGGGAACCCAGTTCTCACCCTTAATCTGGGGACTGGCCTAAAGTGGCTGCCAGGCTAGTGGCACAACTAACTGGACCCTGCTCTTATAGGGTCCAGCTTTCCAATAGCCGACTATGGCAGTGACATATAAACCAGTTGAGAAGAGTTCATAGCACAGACAATGCCCTGCCGGACCAGGCACAAGCCTGCCCTGCAGTCTCCACCCACTCCAGGGGCCTTCCAGCCCAGCCAGAGCCTGCCCAACAAACCTCCATCAAGGGAGGCTCGATGCCGAGGTTACCAGAGAACTTGGTCCCTGCAGCGCTGACCAGCTCGAGCCCTTTGTTCCTTATCTTGTGGCTTTGCAGTCTCTGCACTTATTTGCCAGACACTCACAAAGCATCATTTGTGCTCTTTACTCCAACATGATATTACCAATATTAACCACTTCGTAGGACAAACAGGTGGAAAACTGGCAGAACACATCCACGAACACCAACTGGCAGTCAGAAGAAATGATGAAAATTCTCATGTTCCACAACATATATACAGATTTAACCATAGTTTCAATGAGGAAAATGTGACCATTCTAGAGTCAGGCCAAGCCAGGGAATTTCTAGAAGCCTGGGCCCCCTGACAAATCAGCCATCAATCGCTAAATAGATGTTAACAACATTTATAAACTAAGACCATCAACCAGCCCAAAAAGGAACAAAAAGACTCAAGCACCTCTCCATCAACAATCAGCACCGATATCAGCGTAGATTAACTCCAAGATCAACACCGACCAACAATCAAGACTGCATATTGGGGATTGCAAATATGTAGGCAGATTGGCTCAGCCGAGCGCAGCTGGACCTGGCCGAGTGGCATCTTCATCCAACATTGTTCCATCAGATGATGGCCACCCTGGGCCAACCGGTATCCGAACTATTTGCTACCCACACAATGCCCAACTGCCCCACTTTGTGACCAAGTTCGCAGCCAGGGAGCGATGGGTACCAACACTCTGAGGATGACATGGCCCAAAGGCTTTCTATATGCCTTCCCTTCGTTCTCCATCATTGCGAGGGTAGTCCAGAAGATCCTCGAGGAACAGGCAGAGATCATTCTGGTGGCCCTGTGCTGGCCATGCCAGCCATGGTTCGCAGACCTAATGAGCCTCTCCATATCGCCCCCTTGGAAGTTCCCTCAACACCAGGACATGCTAAGCCAGAGGTCCTTGTTCCATCTGGACCCCCAATGGCTGAAGCTGACTGCCTGGTGCTTGAGCGGCTCACTTTAACTTGAGAAAAACACTCATCCAGGGTGGTCAATTGTCTTGTCTACGGCAATGGTCATTGATGTCCTAGAGTTTATGCAGGACAGGCTTGACAGAGGGCTCAAGCCAAACACGCTAAAGCATCAGGTGGTAGCATGTTGTCCGTGTTACAGGTGGAAGGGGCTGACTCCTTAAGTCAGCACTACAAGATTCGGTGATTTCTCAGAGGGGCATCCAACCTAGCGCTTCCTGTTGTATACTACTATCCGACATGGGATTTACCTAAGGTGTTGCAATCCCTCTCGACGGCCCCATACGAACCCTTGAGGGAAGCCACCCTTCGTCATCTGACTTGCAAGGTGGCTTTCTTAGTAGCCATAATGTCGGCCTGACGCATTTCAGAACAAGCAACCCTGTCAGTCTGATCCAACCTTTATATCTTCTATAATGATAGAGTGGTCCTTCGGTTGGACCCCACCTTTCTACCAAAGGTTTCATCTACCTTGTTTCATCGGGTGCAAGAGGTGGCTCTTCCCAGCTTCTGCCCAAATCCAGTACACCATCTGGAACAGAGGAGGCACAAACTCGACGTACAATGCGCACTATGCATTTATATTAAAAGGACAGGATCGATCAATGGATCAAATCAGCTATTTCCAAGGCGTTCGAACTTCAGTCCCAACCGGTAGCGACACTCTACACGGAATGCAGCCACATCGGCTGCTTGGGCAACTCAGGCCTCCGTTGAAGAAGTATGCAAGGTGGCGACATGGACTACGCCTTCTCCATTTGTGCGCCATTATAAGATGTCTATGTATTGTCTGATGCCGTGTTTAGAAGACATGTGCTACAACAGGTCGTAAAGGACTAGGGTCCACAACAGTAGGGCTACCAATATTACCCGCCTGAATGGACAGCCAGCTTTGGTATGTCCCATTCCTGGATGCTATATCCACCTTGAGGGAGAAGGGGCTTATCTGATACGCCTCTTCTCCGAGTAGTGGATATAGCATCCAGCCGCGCCCACTGTGGTCAGCGCCTATTGTTGACCGCAGGGATCTGGAAGAGAACTTATTTTATTGTTTGGCACACTGGAGTCTGTCGCTTCGCTTCTTTGTTTCAAGCTGTCAAGCATAGTGACAAGGGCGGAACCTGAACAGCTTTTGACAGACTCAGTCCAGAGCAGACGGATTTAACCCATTCCTGGATGCTATATCCATTACTCGGAGAAGAGACGTATCAGGTAAGACCAATGGCCCATTTCTTACACTAAAACAATTTTTCCTAAAGGATAAAGGGGAGATTATCTGCAGTTGTGCTCTAAAATTATCCAATTTAGCGTCTGTTTTAAAATACTACGAATAGCAATATGCATGTTAAATTTAATTTGTTTGTCCTCTGCTGTTCATATCATCTCGAGGAAATATACATTCAGCAGCATAATGTTGTATTTCAATTAGCATATTGCCACAATAATACAGCAAAATGAAGTGGTCAGCCAGGGAATCAAGAAACACCTGGAAGATGTGTCCTTTCCTATGGGTCACCTCCATTACAAAAATTCCCTCTTCTGTAAAGTGAGATTATGTTATTAGACTTGATTCCTGTTTGGAGAAAGTTCCTAAGGAGATAAGGATGTGATGTAAGAAGATGGAGATTTGGATTGTTCTGTGCACGCATCCCTTGTACTACTCAAATTAAACCTTACTTATGTGGGCATTTATGTGGGCATGGAAAATCCAGATTTTAATACAAAGTAATATAGCATTTAGACTTATATGCTGCTTTACAGCCCTCTCTAAGTGGTTTACAGAGTCAGCATATTGCCCCCAACAATCCTCATTTTACTCACCTCAGAAGGATGGAAGGCTGAGTCAACCTTGAGCCTGGTAAGATTCGATCTGCCAAATTGCAGTCAGTAGAAATAGCCTGTAGTACTGTATCCTAACCACTGCGCTACCGCAGCTATTTCTGATTTTTTAATTCAAGTCAATGGAACAATCATCACATTTTCCCAGACTAAGATTTGATCTGAATTTAGAAACTAGGATTCGTTCTACTAACCTCCAACATTAGAACATTATGCTCAAAGGGAGAGCTCACCCCTTCAGCACTAAGGAGCAAAGGAAAAGGATCATGATAAATTTAGTCTATTTTCCTATCCAAGATGAGAAAAGAACTAAAAAATGATTCACAAGAATCTCAAGTGCATCCTTTTCCATTTGCAATTTAGCCTAATTTGCAGAGCTTATTTTTCCACAGATTTTTTAAAAATGTAAATTTGCACAATACCATCTCAATGTAATATTATTTTTACATAATATATAAGTTTCCCAATCAGGCTTTTTACATGTAAACATACACAATGTACACATTTTAAAAATGTAAATATTAAGCCTTGAAAGTTGAAATAGCATCCCAAAGAAGGGATAATGACAAGGTCCTTCTCCAAGTCCATGAAGTTACCAGGAGTTCAGTTCAACTAAAAGGAGACCTTACCTTTTCCCTCTTACATAACTTCCTTTCAAAACACAAAAATTCTCATTATCGATTTGTTTCTTCATATAAATAAAAAATAGCCACTCCCCCTCAGATGCACTTATTCATTACACATTGACTTTGGTCCAGAAAAAGATCGACAACTGGAGTTTCTACTAAGGAAGGAGCTGCATTTTAACTCAGATACCTCTTTGGAGAATCTCACAAAACATCTGCCACAGAAATTTATGAGGATTTAATTTGCACACCTATCTATAGAAACAAGATCTTTTAAAAAGACAAATAGCATGAGTATAAAGAATCCTAATGCTACAGAAATAATTAGAGGAAAACCAGATGGAGCAGGCGTGAAATTCAGCAGGTTCTGAAGAACCGGTAGCAGAAATTTTGAGTAGTTCAGAGAACAGGCAAATACCACCTCTGACTGGCCCCAGTGGGGTGGGAACAGAGATTTTGCAATATCCTTCCCCCAGGAGTGGGGAGGGAATGGGGCAGGGGTGGGCTCTAACTTACCTTGCCGCTGGTTTGCTTCCTCCCGTGCTACGTGGCTGCGCATGCATTGTGCACCACGTGGCTGTACCTCAGCTTCTATACATGCACAGAAGCAAAAAACAAGCAAAAAAGAAGCAAAAAAAAGCCAAAAACAAGATGGGCGCGCATGCACAGTCCTGAAAACTCGGCTTCTGCACATGTGCATAAACAAAAACCAGCAAAAAATTCCTCCCCCAAAAATCCAAATAAATAATCCAAAAAAAATATGGCAGCGTCCACGGACCGTCACTGATAGAACTGGCTCTGTGAAATCACCAGCGGTTTACTATCGGTTCTATAGAACCAGTGTGAACAGGGAGGAACCCACCTCTGGGATGGGGATTTTGCAGTATCCTTCCCCTGCCATGCCCACCAAGCCACGCCCACCAAGCCACACTCACAAAACTGGTAGGGAAAAAATTTGAATTTCACCCCTGAGATTGAGCCATAGTTGTGGGTAACAAAGGAAAGAAAACCGAGATTGATTTAGGAATGTTAGGTAAAAGCAGATGAAATATATCTATCAATTTTTTTTCCTCATTTCACTGTGAAACATTCTTACCATCTCTGAAAGCATAGCCAATTGGTAATCAGTGACCATTAACCTATTTACATCTGAAACAAAGTATCTGGAAAGCAACCAATATAGTATTCACTCCCAACTCACATAGAATATGTTTTTGATTGTCTTTTGATAAATGTCTGAAATAACAGCATCCAGGAAGACAATTAATCCAATCTTTTGCAGAGTCACAACCTTCAAATACTATTTATGCTCCCAATACAATGAAATGACCCATCGTAAACTTCCTTCTGCTCATATAGCTATTGTGCACAATACAATTAAGCCAAACAGTCAAGGTTAAACATTAAAACCAACGCTGTCTTGTATGCTCTAGCCTTCAATTGTTCTCCAGAGATTTTGTTGTCATAATTCTTTTTTGTATTCTAAATATAGGGGGGGGTAGTATACTTGTATACATTTTATCAATTGGCTATCAGATGTAACATATGGAGCAGCCTTTTATAACTCCTTTGTATTTCTACACATCTTTACTAAATGCAAACTTCCTATCGGTCTTTACATCAAATATTCCATCAAGTGGAAGATAGCGCTTAGTCCGGGGGAAAGCCGCAGACGGGGAAAAGGGGCTGAGGGAGCCCTCCGTCTCTCCTTCCACGAGCTGTTCTTTTTTCAGCGCATTGTGAGGCTTGCAAAAGCCGAGCTTGGGTTTTCCCAGACTAGCCATTGGCGATCGGGGAAAGATCCGTCCTTCTGGAGTGGAAAAGCATGCAGGGATTTGGGGAGAGAGAAAACGCGCTTCTGAAATGAAGTTGCCCGAAGTGCCATTTAATGCTTGGTTTCCCTCTCGCCCTATAACGCGAACCTGCACTATCTTCAGAAATCCTAGTATGGAGTCTTCCGGACATTCTGGACGTCGCAATTTGAAATGTGCTCCTGCCTGCGTGGAGGCAGGGATCGATGCTCACCTCCTCTTCCACACAGGCAGAAGGGTGTTTCAAATTGCCGTAGGCAGAGCCCAGAGGCGCCAAGCTAGTCCCGTGGGGGCGTGGACCCGCCTCTTGCTTGCTCTCGCTCTCCCAGCCGGGAGCCACTCCTTCTACGGCAAGCACTCTTTTGGCTGGGAGAGAGAGGGAGAGCAAGCGAGAGGCAGCTACGCGTACACCCCGTGGGACTGGCTCAGCTGCTCTGGGCTGCCTCCGGTGGCATTTTAAAATGCACCAAGAACAGGGAGGGGAGGCGGCAGCCATAGGACATCCAGTCCCATGCTCCCCGCTTACTGCACCCCAAAGTAATAAAGCCAAGGCCATATTTTGGGGTTCAAAAAAATATAAGCCCCTGTCTTATTTTCGGGGAAACACGGTATATACTACTTCATTGTGCTTTACAGTCCTCTCCAAGCAGTTTACAGAGTCAGCCCCCAACAATCTGAGTCCTCATTTTATTGACCTCAGAAAGATGGAAGGCTGAATCAACCATGAGCCGGTCAGGATCGAACTCCTGGTTGTGGGCAGAGTTAGCCTGCAATACTGCATTCTAACCACTGTGCCACCAAGGCTCGGGTGAGATACCGGCTGACATAAGCCAATTCTACATGTTTGTACCTCGACGGAGGGAGAGGGAGGAAGTGGGAGAATAGACAGGTTTGGCATGGTATTTCCAAATTTTAGCAAGCCTGATTTTAAGCAAATGGCTTCATCAATCCATCAAATGTATTCCCAAAAATACCTGAACTATTATTTAACTACACTTCAATCTGTTTCAATCGTATGGCTATTGAGCCTTCATCTGAATATACAGCCTTTTGGGGGGAAACCAAAATAGTATGCTATATGCAAGAAATCATATTAATGTTTGTACATTTTCTCTATTGCTTGTGAGGTTTTCCTTAGTTTACCTACCTTTTGTTGAAATCAGAGCAGCTTCACTCTGTTCACTTATTCCAAAGGTATTATATGCTCTCACATAGAAGAAATAGTTTACGTTTGATTGTAGGTGAACCTTTATTTCAGGCTGTCGAATTCCAGCTAGAGATCTGAAAAAGCAGAAATATGTATGGTTGACAAATTAAAAAGTCTTATTTTTTTTTCTCTTCAAAATTCTGCCCGATCTTCAAAAAAGAGCAACAAATGACAGTAGCTGGATCCTTTTTCCTGTGGAAAAGATAAGGAAGGAGGTAGAAGTGTGTTTTTGTATAGCCATAGCACTTAGACTTATATACTGTTTCACACTGCTTTTATAGCCCTCTCTAAGCAGTTTACAGAGTCAGCATATTGCTCCCAACAATCTGGGTCCTCATTTTACCCACCTCAGAAGGATGGAAGGCAGGGGTGGGTTCTAACTTAGCTCACTGCTAGTTCGTTTCCTCCCGCGCCATGTGGACGTGCCTTGTGGCTGCACGTGCACATGTGCAATGCCGAAAAATAAAAAAATACCAAAAAAAGCCTAAAACAAGATGGTGACACATGTGCAGTGCTGGAAACTCAGCTTCTGCGCAGACTCAAAGGGAAAAAAAAGAAAAAATTCAAAAAAGAAATTTCAAAAAACTTGCAAATTTTTTTTTAAAAAAAGATGGCGGCGCCCACAGACTGGCACCGACCAAACCAGTTCCGTGATATCATCGTGACATCACCAGCAGGTCGCTACTGGTTCGGATGAACCGGTCTGAACCGGAGGAACCCACCTCTGATGGAAAGCTGAGTCAACCTTGAGCCTGGTGGAATTCTAACTGCCAAATTGCAGGCAGCCAGCAATCAGCAGAAGTAGCCTGCAGTACTGCATTCTAACCACTGTACCACCGCGGCTCACAATGTTAATATTACAATATTGTATATGTATAATGTTAATATTACAATATTGGTTACAATATTATTAAAGGGGAGTGAATTGGTGAGTATTTTCATTATGGCAAACAGTAAGAACAAAATTGGGACCAAATACTTGTCCTCCAAATGATTCCGAATAGATGATTTCCAATTATTAAACAATTCCATAGCATCTCCGTCTTTCTGTCTTTCTGTTTGTCTGTCTCTCTCTCGCTCTCATACACACATACACACACACACACACCACACACACACAGCATTCTTCCCAATCATTTCTGAAATATAGAGATTTGTAATAATTGAGATTGAAGTTGTATATGGAATGACTATGAAGTTTACATTAGATGAAATTTGTGGAGGTCCATAATGCAATATGCAAAACAATTTCAGAAAGTCTTTACTGTCAAGCAAGATCATTATTGTAATATTTCACTAGTGTCTCAATAATCAGCTAATGATGCTGATCAGCTGGGTAGCAGCAGCAGGAATTAGTAGGATTTGGCAAGATTCCAAGGCTACACCTTTAAAGCAAAAGCTCAGTTGCAATTAGCCTTATATTTTTACTAACATAAGACAAAGGAGCTCATGTTATCATAAGAAAGCAGCACAAGCATGACATTCATTATTTAGAACAGAAATAGTTTCCAAATCTCATTTCAGATTACATAATCTTCAAATAGAATCTTTAATGTTTCTTTCTCATGCCACAGGATTCTGATACTAATAGAAATGAATAACCTCATCTATTATACTGTATGTATGTGAAGGAAATTAGCACCCACCCCTCTCCTAAAAAAATGAAATATCCTAGGAAATATTGAAAAGAAGAAACATGTTTTAAAGACAAAGCAGCTTCCTGCAGCTCTTACC
>JANHGD010009842.1:138665-149928 GCA_027560375.1 Imantodes cenchoa
TGCTGTGCTGTGCTGTGCTGTGCTGTGCTGTGCTGTGCTGTGCTGTGCTGTGCTGTGCTGTGCTGTGCTGTGCTGTGCTATGCTGTTCTATTCTATTCTATTCTATTCTGTGTTAGCCTTCTTAGGGTTTTTTATTTTGGAACTGGAAAAACATCCCTGTTTGTTCTACTGTTGGGAGAAATATTGACTTGTTTCTGATTATGAACTACTTTCTTACAAGTCTATATGTGGCACTTGTTCTTAAAAGGGTTGGGGAGTGATCTAAGATACTAATAGACAGTCTAATCAATATGGATGAATTCTATGGCTTTTTAAAATGTCTGTTCATTACAACTAACTTTAGAATTTCTGTTATCACCTAGGCGATTTCTATGAATCAACTGCATTGGTCTGCTTGAGAGTGATTTTGTTGCTGCGCAAAGAGAAGCAATCCGAAATGAAACATGGACCAGGAGGAAACTTTTGAGTGGGATTTTGTGTCTTTGGATACTGTTTGAATGCAGACACACTGTCTATAAAAACGTATACAGTCTGCTTTCCTGTAAAATGTCACAGAAGGAAATGGAGAATGATTTTAAAACTTTCCAAATTAAACTAATTACTGTTGAACATTTGTTGTCTTTAGGAACCATGTTTTTTTTTAATTAAACCCTGTACTCAGTCTTTACAGTTTTGTGGGGGATGGCTTCCTTCCTGTGCGTTAATGACCTGCGGATGCTCATGTAGCAATGATATGACAGAAGAATTCCCCAGTGTGGGGCTACTACAGGTAATCCTTGACTTACAATCACAATTGAGCCCAAAATTTCTGTTGCTAAGTGAGATGGTTGTTAAATGAATTTTGCCCCATTTTGCAATCTCTCTTGCCACAGTTGTTAAGCGAATCACTGCAGTTGATAACCTGGTAACACAGTTGTTAAGTGAATCTGGCTTCCCCATTGATTTTGCTTGTCAAAAGGTTGCAAAAGGTGATCACGTGACCTTGGTAAACAGCAACGGTCATAAGTATGAGGCAGTTGCCAAGCTTCTAAATTTTGATCAGATGACTAGAGAGGCTGCAATGCATGAAATGCAATGCAATACAATGCAATGCAATGCAATGCAGTGCAATGTATGAAAGTATGAAAAGTGGTCATGTCACTTTTTTCAGGGCTGTTGTAACTTCAAACAGTTACTCAATGAACAGTTGTAAGTCGAGGACTATCTATATGTGAAATGATCTCTTACTGAAATTGGACAGGTTCCCACTTTGTCAACAAAGACCATTTTGTTTTGGCACTTCTACTATTTCTTCAATTTAGCTACACCAAGAATAGTTGAATTGCCTTGGCTTTCATTTTTTAATGAACTTATTTCACTGTATTTTATTTTTCTTTTGATCATGTTATTGTAAATCTAATGTGTTTTTAATAAAATGAAAAGCTCTATATACATTTTTAAATACTTATGTCTATAGCCTTTCCACTACAAGTCTACAATTTAGCAGAATTTTTCCACTCCAGAAAGCAACATCACTTGTAGGCATCATTTAACACGGCCAAGAGTTACAGACACTTTTCATTAAGTATACTTCTGCATCTAGATACAGTAAGAATATACAGAACTTGTAGATGACCATCCTATTCTTGAGATGTTGGAAATCACTTCTATATAAGTTTAGGATTTTCTGCTCCGTAATGCAATACCTTCCAATCTCGCCATGCTGTCTAGGCTAAATATCTAGAAGGAAGATCATTAGACTTTCTGAAATACATTTTACATTTGGTAAAACCAAAGAGGTATATGTGAACAACATTTGAAGATATTTATAGATCATCGGTTTAAAATTTAATTCCAGTTGTATAACTACAGCATTATTGTCTTTTTTGTCTGGAACTGATTCTCGTTTCCTGCCAAATAGATTATTTAATTAATGCCAGTCAGAAGTAAGGTAAAGGGTTCCCTTTCCATCAGATCTGACTTGAAAGCATGGTGCTTATCTCCATTTCCTGGCCGAGGGAGCTAGTCTTGTCCAAAGACAATTTCCGTGGTCATGTGGCCAGCATGTCTATACGCCAAAGGTGCATGGAACTTAAAATAACCTTGTTGAATTTAGATGAATTACCTGTACAGATTTTTATTTTGGTTGGCTGCCTAACCTTTTCACCAAAGTCTTATCTTTCTTCCCAGTCCTTATCTGAATACCATTATCTGGTTTTAAAGCAGTAATAAAACCAGTGCAATAAAAACAGGTTTTTCTGTCCTTGAACTGTAGCTGTCTCAGCCATTTTTTGTAATTTGGTTACATCATAGGTTAGAATTGTGAAGACTCTGCTTTGTGAACTTTGGTTGAAAAACCTGTTTTAAATTCAATCGGTTGATCGTTGAACATCAGCAAAAAAAATTGTGTGTGTGCGTGTGTGTGTGTGTAAATTTTACTGTTATACTACGATATTCATCTGGACAGCAAAAAGCCAATAATAGTGGCGATAGATGATAGAACAAAAGAAAGGTGAAAGAAGGTGAAAGCCATTTAGTTCCTTGGCTCAGGCAAAGTCTCTAAACCCAATACTGTAATTACATCTATATTATTAAATTATTATGTAACAGTTTCTTCATTAATCACTGAAAGCCTCGTGAAAGAATATACTTTTTTAGCATATGTCCTAAAGCCAGAGATATGAGAGCTAATCTAATTTTGCAAGGCCAAAGCTTCATAACTACTACACAATTCTTGGGTAATTTCATCTTTCTGCCCAAATCTGGCCAGTGCTATACATTCATTCATTCATTCATTCATTCATTCATTTGCTAATGCTTATATGCCACCCAATTCAACAGGGACTCTGGGCAGCTTACAATATGAGAAAAAAATAGTAACAATAGAAGGCAGTATACAAAATAAAATAAAAACAGTTGACAATTTAGAAAAACTATAAACCCTCAGTTTAGATATTATTCATACCAATACATACATTCCATAGGCCACTGTAGATCATATTCAAAATATCAGTGGCCCCAGGCCCGCCGACAAAGCCAAGTTTAGATGGCCTTTCTAAAGTCTAGAAGGGTGGGGGTCACTTGAATCTTTGGGGGGAGTTGGTTCCAAAGAGCCGGGGCCGCCACAGAGAAGGCCCTCCCCCGTGGTCCCGTCAGTTGGCATTGTTTAGCCAGTGGGATCCTGAGGAGGCCCTCTCTGTGCGATCTCATCGGACATTGGGAAGTATGCGGAAGGAGACGGTCCCGTATGTACTCTGGTCCTAAGCCATGTAGGGCTTTAAAGGTAATAACCAACACGTTGAATTGTACCCAGAGACCGATGGGCAGCCAATGAAGTTCACGGAAGATGGGACTGGTGTGGGTGTATCTTGGTACACCCACAACCACACGTGCAGCTGCATTCTGTACTAGTTGTAGTCTCTGAATATTTTTCAAGGGTAGCCCCATGTAGAGCATGTTGCAGTAGTCAAGCCTTGAGGTAACAAGGGCATGAGTGACTGTGAGAAGTGCCTCTCTCTCTGATGTTCTGACGAATACTACTAAAAATACTACTTCCTTGAGTCAAGCTCAGCTGGTGAGCCCATGCACATAACCATGTTTTCTTTTTGCCAAAATGTTGGGAGGGGTTTGCCATTGCTTAACAAAACATGTTACAACTCAATCAGTAGTCTTATAAATAATTTTTAAAACTCTGGTTAAAAATAAAATATTTGTTTATGTTAATAGGAAGGAATTCAACATCCTGGGATGTTCTTGTTATTGTCTCTAAATCATGTCCACCATTCCTGGTATTTATAGGGAGGACTAGCTGTTTAAAGCCCATGCTTGGTTTGTTTTGTCTGGTTTTGAAGATATTTTATTTGTTTAATAAGCTAATTAATTTACTGAAACTTGGAAACATTTGAAATTTTCACAGTAGTTTTGAACCATGAAGAATGTAGTCTTTTGCATTGACATCACTGAAAAAATCAAGTAGAAGTGCTTCTGGTAATAAAAAACATTCCTATGGCCTATGGAACCAGTTATCCCATTGCACCAAAGCCATCTATTCTCTGAAGGAAAAGATAGAAACAAAGTCATTTCAATGAACTTTCCATATCTATGATACATCTGTGATAAACAAAACATAAGCTATGGTTCATGTAAATCTTACAGAAACAGAAGAAGACATCAAGTTAGAAAATAGCTGAATGCTTTCACTATTATTATAGAATATCACAACTCTTCTGGTGGGTTCATGAAAAAGAGGCAACATGTAATGTTCTCTATAAACTATTCATAGGTTATCTTTATTTGTAGGGCATCATTTGTTTTGATAACTGATATAGATTAGTTACAGATATTGACAATGAAATACGCTATCATTTATTGAAAGGCTTGTGTAAACGTTTATATGCATTTTTTACTAAACGACTACGAAAATGTGTCAGAAAAAACATAATTGGGAAAGGGCGGCCTATAAATCCAAATAAATAAATAAATAAATAAATAAATAAATAAATAAATAAATAAATAAATAAATAAATAAATATGCTATCAAAGTGTGACAATGTAGTAGCAAAATTAAACATTACAAAAAATATTAGGGTAATGTAAGCGTAGCATGTGCACTGATGTACATGTGATTTTTCAATCAAATTAAGTCAATCAGAGGAGATGCAATACATTTCTAAACAGAACAAAATCAGTTTCTTCAAAGTGATCCATGAGTTGTTGTTTTTTTCTACTATAAGTTCACATAAATAATTGATATCACATATATTGCACCAGTCTCTCCAAAATACTGTTCTTTGTGTTAGGCAATCTCAGCTGCAAAACAGATCTTGCCTAAAATTTCACTTATAGTTTATCATCTGATACCAAAGGGCATACCTTGCAGCCTGAATGGTCTTGTTTTGAAATTATTTAATTGTTTTCTTGATTCAGTTATTATAGCCTTCTTTATAGAATAATAGTTCTCTCAAGTACTTGACAAGCAATATAAACAATGGCAAATAGAAGTACAATAAATATTATTTAAAAGAACAAAGCAGTGTTCTCTCTCATTATTTGAGTATATAATTACAGTGATAATCACAAAATAATCCCATTATGCAAACAAATTAAGTATTAATTACCAGGATAAATCATTTGATCTCTATAAACTGAAAAGGTAATTCTCTCAGGACATGCAAAAATCTTATTATCCACTCAAAAGACATAAAACAAAACATACACTAAAGTGTCACTAATTTCTGTGGTAAATTAGATACTGATGTGATTCCAGAAGGATTCAGATATTTTGAGTTCCTCATGTGAATATTGCACAACTCCAAGAAGCATATGGGTATCTACATAGCCTTTGCAAAAACTAATAAAAATCAAGAAGGCTTTAGGTAATATTCAGCAGGAATCCAATATATGTCATTAGTTGTTAACTTTGGAGTGTGGAACTATGGGCCTTCTTTTCAGACAAAAGGAAACCTTCTCAAAATCAGGTTGATATATACTAACTATTATGGATTTATTGAATGAAGATTATGAGCAAAGTTTTTCTCTTTTATTGTTAGCAGTGAATAACAATAGCATTAGGACTGTGAAAGAAGAGGTAAAAAGAAGTAGAAAAGAAGGAACAAGTACAATTTTTCTGAAGAATCCCTTTTGTTTCTCCTTTCTTTAAAACTTGTAAGCTATCTTAGCATGTATTCAAATTTAAATATTGTGCAATTGTATTACTTTCAAGAATTATAAATGCATTAATGAATGAAACAAGTCTGCAAGACTGTATTCATAGAAAACAAACAGAATATAGCATGGCTATGGGAGAACTACCCTGAACTCAAATGTTATTTCTAAGATTAGATTCAGTTGCAACAGATTTTTCCTTTCCTTTCAAAATGCAAAGTTTCCTACAAAAGCTAACTTTGGTAATGAAAATTAGTAAAAAATAAAGTATTCTGCAATAATGGAATATATCCAAAGAAGTATTTCTTGAACATGGATATATTGCAAATGTTATCTAATTATAAAAGATGGACATAAAATGTATAAGCTAATTCATCTTAGCTTATATTTCTTATTTCTTAGCTTAGCAAAATCTTTAGCTACGGTAGTAGGTAAAAATCAATCAAAGGTTGATCAAGCAATTCCTCTTTTTTCCTCCATAGATAGATAGATATAGATTATATAGATGTGGATGATATAAATGATATAGATATAGAATATACAGAATATTCTAAATCTATAATGATATAGATATAGAATATTCTGTAGATGATATAGAAATATAGATATCTGTTTCCCTGAAAATAAGACTGGGTCTTATTTTCTTTTGGCCCCCAAAATAAACACTACGGCTTATTTTTTGGGGTGCCTTATTTTCCTTCCCATGTATGGGAGATCCACTTTTTCTGCTTCCTTGTGGCAGGGCAGCAGGCAGTATGGTGTGCCAGTGCTGCTGCCACGAGTTGGGGTAATAGAGCTGCTCAAATGCCCCACACTGGCTTACTTTAGGGCTCATGCAGCCAGGCCACCCATTCTCCGACACTTGCCTTCCTTCACAGCCATGGCACTGGCACGCCGCTCAGCCTCCCGCTCTGTTGAAGCCACAAGCAAGCAGAAGTGGGCCAGTGGCCACGTGGACTCCTGCTGCACATGGCTGCCAGTGCTGCAGCCACGAGGCAGATGTCGGGGTGTGGATCACCTGGCTGTGGGGGCCTGAGGTAAGCCCGTGCAGGGCACATGGGGCAGCTCCACCACCCCACCTCACTTCATGGCCACGACACCGCAAGCAATCAAACAGAATGGATGGTTGGGTGGCTGCACAGGCTCTTAAGTAGGGCTTATTTTGGGGGTAGGGTTTATATTAGATGCACATGTAAAAACCATGCTGGGACTTATTTTTAGGATAGGTCTTATTTTTAATATGTATTATTCCCAAAAAATAAGCCCTATGCTAAAAATAAGCCCTAGCATGGTTTTTACACACACACACACACACACACACACAATACACACACAACACACACACACACACACACACACACACACACACACACACACACACACACAGATATTACTTCTTTACTTCAAAATGATTAACTTATTCAAAAACTATTACATATTCCTGCAATGTCAACTGACTACTAACAGGAATATATATGGCAAAGGTGTTGGCATTGCATAACCATATCTAGACAATCTGATTAATGTATCTTGGAAATCTTTCAGTCAGTTTCTGTGCAGCCATATATGACTGATGGCACATTCATATTAGAGTTTTTACTGTTTTAATTTTGAAGCACTCTAATTTCTTACTGAAAATTGAGGATACATTTTTGTAAAAGGTAAGGAGAAATGAAAGTTAGATTTCTGGTGTTTTTTTTTTAAGATATTGCATATAACTGATCTATTATGTAATTCAGAAATGTGTATTGATATGTATCATTGGTACAAATAAATCTTCCATTTACATTTTAATAAGGAAAAAACACTGTATTAAGAGATACAGTTTGGTTCCAAGATTCTCCAGTGAAAAGATCTTAGCACCAACTAAAACATAATTTCCAATTTTTTTTATAAGACTGATTTTTAAAAAATCAATATAGTGTTATAAAAATTGTAATTACATTTTAAACTCTAAACCCCTTTAAGAGCTCTTTTAATGGGAAGCAATAGGGAAACATTAAAAAAATAAGCAAGCAGACAAGCAAATAAACAAATATAAGATCAGCTGTAGTTGTAGAAAACCAGGTAAAGTTCTGGAGCCCAGTATGAAGACTTTGAATAGCTATTGTCCCATATCTGGGTGGTGTTAACCTCTCCCAGTTATGCAAATCTTATCTTCTCAATATACTGTTCCCAGATAATTTGAGCATCAATGTCTGATTGCTGATAATATTATGAAAACTTGTACACTTCTAGTTTTGGTGTTTCCGTCCTGCAGGTAATGGAACTGTCATTCAAACGGCAAAATTATAGCTTCTGTTTAGGAGATGTGACACACAGACATCCTTAATTAATGTTCTTCTTTATTGGATCTGTCAGGAGCAACTCTTATTTTAGTATTTTATAAATTGAAGGCTATACAATTGCTGTAAGAATTGCTGTTCTTAGTGTTCATGAGTAAACCTCAAACCTCCTCCTTGGATTAAGAGAGAAATCCATTTCAGCACCGAGCAGCATCTTTGTTTACTGTTGTTATTACTCTTATTTTACCCTCAGGAAGAAAACAATATGGCACAGTAAATTATTTGGCGGAGGATCCTATGCCAATCTTGTTTGCGGGGTGGGCTGCAGAGAGTACCTCTTTCATTTTCCTCACTCTGAATATCTTCATCATTAAGTCTGCATTTTTCCCCATTGCAACATGAAAATACAGCACCCCCCTTCTTTCCCCCCCATATTTCCTACACTGCAGATTTTTGCATTGTCTAACCCCATTTCAGTCAATTTTCCATATCCTGCCTGCCTCGAATCCGCTGAGGGAACACACTGATGCTGTGTTTATGCTAATTTTATGCTCTCTGAGTTGTGTCTGTTATTCAAAGCAGTTGAAGCAGTTATTGCCAGTAATCTTATTCCTACTGCAGCCCCAGGGCAGACTAGGCCTCAAAATCGAGCCTGCAGACAAAGAGGGAGCCATCAGTGCCTGCTGGTAAATAGCAGCTCTTTCCCACCCAATCTGATATCAGTTACTTTGCAAACACAGTAATAAAATGAAACAAATCAGATTTTCAAGGAAATAAACGAGGCTTCAATGGCAGTGACAATAGTCAGGACAACAGGATTTTAATAAGTGATACTATACATTGAGAACAGAGGAGCCTGTCACATTTCCCCTCTCCACACCTTACTGCCCACCCAAAATTGACAGAGAGACATGTGAATAAATGGGCCACAGAAAATGCAAATAAAGCTGAAAGGGTGGCTGGATGTTCAATGAGCTTCTTTTTTTCTTACCTGGAAAGCTAAGGAAGGTTTTTCTCCTTTCTACTTGGGGGCAAAAGCAGGACTCCCCCATTTCTGGCCACCATCCAGTCCTTTGGCTGTACCCATCTATCTCCATCACCTAGGATTCTCTGTCAAGGCAGGATCCTTTTGCACTTTGTTCCCTGATACAAATAGCTTCCAAAATATTTAGGCTACAAAAAAGGAAAGGTTGTAGGAGGATTGCCGTAATAGTCTATGGAGTAAATAGTCTATGGAGGCTGAACAACTGCTTAGATCTCATCTTCTGCAATGGTCTCTAAGCTCAATTTATGGCCTACAAGTTAAAGAACCTTTTTCCAACAGTGACCACAGCATGATTGTTTTTTGTCTCAATTTGTGTCCTTGCAAAGAGGGTCATAATGATGGGACTCCAAATTATAACTGTAAAAAAGCCAACTATGATCTCATAGCTGCTGACCTCGCATCTCTTGATTGGCACCTTCTGTTCATAGGTTGTAATGCTGCAGAAGACCATTGTAACACTTCTTTGCTCAAAGTCAATAGAGTCATTAACCTATACGTACCACTAATAACCGCTAAAGCCCCCCCCCAAAAAAAAACAAATTACCCATAACAATAAGAAAGCTATAATCCAAGAAAAGAACTGGCTATGTAGCTTATTTTAAAAACTGCTATAAAGCCTTATGCCACCAGATAAAGGCAGGATGTAACAATCACCATTGCAAACAGGAGGAAAAACTATTACACTTGAAATCCACCCAAACCTTCTATAATTTCGTAAATGCCAAACTTAAAGATTTGAAAACTATCCCACCCCTAAAAGGGCCTAACAGGGAAGACTGTAACAATGAAGTTGTTAAGGCCAACCTCTTCAACATGTCCTTCAGTTTAGTCTTCGTCGACAAGAACGGCTGCTGCCCCACATTTCCTAGTCATACCATAACTAATTGTAACAATTTACTATATATATTGATTTTACAGTAGGTAACGTTGAAACGGCACTACGTAACCTAGCCATCTCTATTTATTGGCCCTGATGGATTATGTGCCCTTCTTAAAAAAGCTTGCCACTGCCATACCTGAGCCTCTATGCACAATCTATGAGGTATCTTTCAGAACCAGTTCCTTGCCCGACCTATGGTCATTAGCCACAGTCATAACTATCTTTAAAAAGGGAGAGTCTAGTATAGTAGAAAATTACAGACCAATCTCATTGTGTTGTAAAGTCATGGAATCAATTATAAACCAATCCATCATCCTCCACTCAGAGACAAACAACCTGTTTTCTAACAAGAAGTTTGGTTTCAGGAAAAATTTGTCCTGTAATCTGCAACTCCTACGCTGAAGAAACATTTGGACCACACATTTTGACCAGGTAAAGCAATAGACGCAATTTACATAGATTTCTGCAAAGCCTTTGATTCAGTGATATACGACAAACTACTGTTAAAACTAAGTTCTTACAGCATTTCCGGATCCCTGCACAAATGGATAGCCGCATTCCTGTCAAACAGGCAATAAATAGTCAAAATAGGGAGGGCCCTATCAAATCTGGCATCAGTTAACAGCAGTGTCCCCCAAGGCAACATTCTAGGACCCACATTCTTTCTGCTTTACATCAACGACCTATGCGATCATATTAAAAGCAGCTGCGTCATCTTTGCTGATGATGTAAAATTATTTAACACCACTGACAATGCTGCTGCCCTATAAAGTGACCTTGACCATGTATCAGAATGGTTGCACATTTGGCAATTCCAAATCTTAACAAATAAATGCTCTGTCCTACACATTGGCAATAAAAATCAGAACACCGAATACAAATTCGGCAGAAATGACCTCGTAGATGACCCTCATTCTGTCAAGGACCTTGGAATACTCATTTCACATGATTTAAGCCCCAGAACTCACTGTAACAGCAATGCCAAAAAGACATTAAGAGTTGTTAATCTAACTTTGCAAAGCTTCTTCTCCGGTAACATTGCAGTGCTAACCAGGGCATACAAAACCTTTGCCAGACCAATTTCGAATGCAGCTCATCCGCCTGGAATCCATATTGTATAATGGACATTAATATAACTGAGTGAGTCCAGAGATATTTCACAAGAAGAGTACTCCACTGCTCTACTCACTATAGAATCCATTCTGCCACCAGGCTTGAAATTTTGGGCTTGGACAATGTGGAACTACGCCGCTTGTGGTCTGATCCAAGCATAGTACACAAAATTGTCTGATACAACGTCTTACCTGTCAACAATTTCTTCAGCTTCGACCTCAATAATACATGGGCAAACAATTGATACAAACTCAAGGTAAACCACTCCAAACTCGATTGCAGAAAATACGACTTCAG
>JANHGD010009842.1:201960-213662 GCA_027560375.1 Imantodes cenchoa
GTCAGAGGTGGTATTTACCGGTTCTCCAAACTACTCAAAATTTCTGCTACCGGTTCTCCAGAACTGGTCAGAACCTGTTGAATCCCACCTCTGCACTACATGATGATTTTTTTAAAAAAGACAAAACCTGTATTGCAATGTCATGACCCAAACCCTGCCATCCCATTATCTGACACGTTACATGTTCTGCACTTGCCCTACTCACCCAAGGAAGCCTGTAAAACACATAAACGCATAATTATTGATCCTCCATTTTGGGAAATAAAATCTTAGAAAAAGAAATCTAATTCCTATTTGTTAACCGAGTAAAAGATATAGTGTTCCCCCTCTCCCATGATTAATGTGTGTGATTTTGCTCACTATTGACTTTATTAGGTCACCTGCCCAAAGCTCTTCAGCTTCTATAGTCCAGTGTTCTCTGCTTGGTAATCTTTTTACCTAATTGGAAGGAATTCACACCTTGATCTTTGAAACATCTGCTGGGCATTACTTGAAATTCATGGCAGTTCTGATATGCTGCAGCCCCTAGTGCAGTATTTCAAACTGCGTCCATTAAATTATCCTTTGAAGACAGCTTGGATGAAACATTTGCTATAGATTATGCTCTCCAATACTCCAGTTGGTGTTTACAAGCAGATGTTTAAAATTCAAAGCCCAAATCTGTATTTCAAAGTTATTCTTTCTAGTGGGAGAAAAATCTATCTGAGCAGAAGTTCCTCAGCCAAATGAACTTCTAATGTGGCATCTGTGGTTTTGCTTCAGACTAAAGCTCCTTTGAAAATTCACATGACCTGAAAAAAAAGATTTAGAGTGATCTGTGTGCAGATGGCTCTGTTTAACCTGAATGTATTTATTACAACCACATTATAATAAGTTCAGGGAACCTTTTCGTAGATGCAAACGCTCACCCATATTCCACAAATCCTTCCCAAATTCCCCACCCAGAGAAAAAATCTTGACACACAGAATTTAATAATATAATCAGGCGCAGATTGGGAATCTCAGGGGAGATTCAATTCTTTGAAATTCTTTCCACAAGAAAAGAAATAAAGGCTGTCAACTTTCGGCAGCTTCAGAAGGATTGAAGGGATTTGAATGAGCAGACTAGTAATCTGCTTTCCATGTTTTGATATATAAGAGCAAGTAAGACATAGCCTGGCTTCACACATTGTGCTAAGCCTGCAGGTTTGTTTTAATGATGATTTGACCAATTATGTTACACTAGTTGGATTTGAATGTGTGTGTGTGTGTGTGTGCACGCACGTGTGCACTTATGTATGTGTGTGTGTATGTATCACAAACGCACATACACATATACATACGCACATGCACATACATTCAAATCCAACTACAACTATACACACACATGTATGTATGTATGTGTAGTTCTCAACTTGCAACATTCCATTTAGTGACTGATCAAAGTTACAATGGCACTGAAAAAGTGACCTATGACCATTTTTCACACTTATTGCATCATCCCCATAGCCAAAATTCAGATGCTTGGCAACTGGTTCATATTTATGACAGTTGCCGTGTCCAGGAATCATGTGATTCCCTCTTGCGACCTTCTCACATGCAAAGTCAATGGGGAAAGAGGCCAATTCACTTAACAACCAGTTACTCATGTATCAACCACAATGATTCACTTAACAACTGTGGCAATAAAGGTCATAAAATGGGGCAAAAATTCACGTAACAAATGTCTTGCAACACACATTTTGGGCTCAGTTATGGTCGTAAGTCAAGGACTACCTGTATGTATGCGTGTGTGTGTATGTTGTATGCGTATATACATATACATCATATAAATCACAACTGCAAGATTAATGCTTGCTGATAACTAAACCATGACTTAATATGGTGTGCAAATCCTAGACAACATGCTATCTGTATGTAAAACAACATCTTAAGCTGATATCTTATTTCATTTATTTGGGAGTAAGTCTCATCAAACAGAATAGAACTTACTTCTGATAGTAAGTAGTTATAATAAAACTGCAGACCTGGAACACTTTTTTTAAAACCCTGAAGGCAAAACCTTTGGGAGACAAATAACTTTACAGTTCTCATATTATGAGGTTGGAGTTTTTCTTGCTGCTGTAAAGAATGCTGGAAGCCATTTCGTTACATTATTTTTTCTTTCTTTTCAATTTTTCCTTTTTTTCCCCTTTTCTTGCACCTTTTACTTTTTCTTTGATTTATTTGTTTTCCTTTTTTTTCCTTCCTTACTTTTTGACAGTTTCAGCTGGCTTTTATCTTCTTGTTGAAAAGTTTTAATGAAAAATATACATAAAAAGAACAATGAACTTGAAAGTTATGGCAACTTGAAAGCTTGTAAAGAATTCCCGCTTTTTAATATGGTAAATACTTTATAAATTTGATAAAGGACAACTTCGTGGTTTTCTACCTTGCTTTGTATGAAACCTGTTTTAAAAATAGGATTGAAAGACTATTGAGTCAAGGCAGGAATCAGGATTATGATGTTACTGATAGAGGAGTTCAAATATTTGATAATCCTTTCACTACTTCATCCACACTATTAGTGAGATTATTGATGAATTGAGGGCCCAGACCAAAGCATGTAGTATTCCATTTAATGCAACTTTTCAATTTGATGAGAAGCTATTGGTGAACACTAGCTCATTTTAAACAAACTCTACATACTTTACTGTTTATTTTGTGGTGGTGCAGTGGTTAGAATGCAGTAGTATTTATTATTTATTTATTTATTATTCAGATTTATATACCGCCCTACTCCCGAAGGACTCAGGGCGGTTCACAGCCATAAGCTAAAATATACAAATATAAATATAAATAAGTTTAAAATTGATTAAATGATTTGGCTGCTATAAAAACCCCAGTTACAATCAAATTAAGACCCAATTTAAAACCATGTATCAGGCCAGGCCCGCCTGCCGGAATAACCAGGTCTTAAGCTCGCGGCGAAAGGTTCGGAGGTCTGGGATCCTCCGTATCTCCGGGGGTGTGTGTCATTCCACAAGGTTGTTGCCCCCACAGAGAAAGCTCTCCCCCTGGGAGCCGCCAGTCGACATTGTTTGGCCGACGGCACCCAGAGGAGTCCCTCTCTGTGGGAACGTACTGGTCGGAGGGAGGTTGCTGCTGGTAGTAGGCGGTCCCGTAAATAACCAGGTCCTAAAATTTACACTATAAACTCCATTTATTTTATTTATAAACTATAAACTCCCATTTATTTTATTTACACTATAAACTCCATTGCCAGAAACAATACCAACCACAGCAAACTTAGATCTAGACCGGATCTATCTCTACTACAACGCATCCGCTCCCGTGAACTCCGTGTGGAACTCAAACGACGACTAGATCTAGGTGAAACAAACTTATACATAGATTACCATGCCGACTGCATCAAAAACAAGACCTGCAATCCATCCCACAACATTCAACCCACCATCCCACAACAACAAAACAACATCTCTCACACCACCAACCAAGAGTAGGTAAAACAACAACAACTTAAAGAGCACACCTCTTTTCAATTCTGAGCTACAATCATCTTTATCAGACCCAAAAGAGAGAATGAATGAATGGAAGGTTGATGGATGGATGGATGATAGATGGATGGATGGATGGACGGATGGATGAACAGATAGATAGATAAAACTTGTTTGGTGTACTCTTTTTTTTTAAAGAATTGACTTTGGATTATGAAATTATTGGGATACAATCAATGCACCCATTGTAATATGTGGATAAAGGATGGTTGGTCAATTTGATTTCCTTGTTGCTATTTCAGTAATATGACCTTCATCCACACTGATTATGTGTCCTTTGCATCTCATCCAGTCCAAATAACCAGGAATTCAATGCTGGTGGATTTCATGTGTTCCAAGATCTCTGAGTTAGAGACACGGTTTTGCCAACGAATGCTCAAAAATGTCATGATTGTCCTATCTGCTCTTTCACTTCTTACATTTCTGTTCAGACCCCTTACTTACATTGCTTACAGTTCTCTACAGACCCCTCACATTCTGGACATAAATTGTTTCAACTTCTACCCTCAAAACAAAGCTATAGGGCACTGCACACCACAACAACTAGACATAAGGGCAGTTTTTCTCCAAATACCATCACTCTGCTAAACAACTGATTCCCACGACACTGTCAAATTATTTACTAAGACTATATTACTATTATTCTTCTCATCCTTCCTATTACCTATTTCCTCCCACTTATGACTATAACCATGTTGTTTGTATCTTTATGATCTATATTGTTTTATTTGTAACCTAGTATGATTTGATTGCTTATTAGTAACCTATGACTATCACTAAGTGTTGTATCTTATGATTCTTGATGAATGTATTTTTTTTCTTTTTTTCTTTTTTTTCCTTTTATGTACACTGAGACTAGCATATGCACCAAAGACAAATTCCTTGTGTGTCCATTCACACTTGGCCAATAAAGAATTCTATTCTATTCTGTTCTGTTCTGTTCTGTTCTAAAGGTATCATTGTGGAATGTAAACTGTTGCAAGTAAGCTGCCTTTTACAGTTCAACTGAAGGTGAATTTGTCATTGCCAGTGATGTTGAAGTGATACTTGGAACCCTGACACAGATATTTTGGGGTTGCACCCAAGGCTCTATTACTATTGGTACTATCTTAGCTTTCTTTTGCCACAGTCACTCTATTTCCATTTGTAAGTCTTTATATTTACTGATTTTCTCCAATTCTTTTTCTTCCACTCTGCTGTCTCCAGGTGCTGGCATGCCCACTATCCAGATTTTTTTTATCTTCCTTGTTTATAATTTTTAACTCTGGACTATTACAGTATGTGGCAAGTGTTTGTCTGTTTGAACTCCAAAGTCCCAGGGCACTTTATCTTTTTCATTTTCTATTACTTTTGTCTATATTATGATTGGTTGCATAAGATGCACTAGAGTTTGGGGCTGAGAATGAGCCTTCAACCTATGTCTCACCACTCATAGCCATACCTTTATTTTAATTTGTATAAATTCTGCTCCAAACCTAAACCTGTATTAGACACTCAGCTTTCTTAGGAAATCAATTTGAACTTCACACAGTTTTTCATAATTGATATCTGGGAATGAGAGCAACCTTGCTCTAGAGAAAAGAAATAAAGGATTAGAGATGAACTCCCCAGGTAGATACTTGTTCTTTACTTGTTCTTTACTTGTTCTTTACTTCTTGTTACTTGCGATTTCAGATAAAGCAGAACATTTCGAAAAGATGTAAGCATTTATTTTCTACTTCTTATCCAAATTAATCTTTATCTTCATTGCTAACATTTAGCTGAAACAAACAAAAACCTGATTTCAAGTTAATTGAAATGACTTGAGAAATATTCCTTGACAATTAAACACAGTTCTATGCTTTGCAATTAGCTAAATTAGGTAGAGAGAGAAACTTTAGAATTAAAATGCCATTCTGAACTAACTTGCTTGTCTAGAGCATGTGGTATGTAAATGAATATAATTAATAAAAGCTATTTAGTTTTTTAAATGTACTACACAGTTGAATTAATCAAATATACTTGGCACTCTCCAGAAAAGATCTGACTTAGATCTTTTTAGAATTAAAATTTAGAATTTACTTAGGTCTAGGATAGCTTAATAACTGTTATTTTTAAAAATGGTTGGTATAGGGAGAAATGAATAATTTGGAGCAATGAGTAAAAGGGATAGATTCTGTCACTTGCATTCTCCCCATCTTATTTATGAAGGTGTTTGCCTTTTTTTTAAAAAAAAAAAAGCCCGACTGAATTGAATTTTCATCTAGTTACACAAGCCATACAAAGTCAATGGTACAGCTATCCATAACATGAAAAGAACCGTGTTGTATCTGCCTTCCATGCAGATGATAAAATGAAGAGCTTGGCAGAGGAATACATGGGGTAACCCTAATTTACAAACCAGGGGAATACATAGAGATTTATATGCAGTCTATGGCAAACTCAGGGCTTCCAGCCAGACATTTTTAATTAGGAAACACAATTATTTGATTCAATTTGAATTCAGATATATTTTACAGGTATGCTAAACTCACACAGCAAACAGAAAATTTAGCTACATTAGGAGCCCTGTTGGCACAGAGGTTAGAATGCAGTATTGCAGACAAATTATGCCCATGTATAATTTGATCCTAAGTTCTGTAAAGCATTATGGAGCAGTAAAGAAGTCTCAGTGCTATTGCTATTGGGACAATATCTATTGCTGCCTCTTAGTTAATCTGGTGATTTGTATTTTGTCCATGATTAAACTCCTGAAGTATGAGCAAGATTTGAGGAGTACTTCGCTCGACAGCTGAATACTCACTTGATACTGTTTGTAATAAATTCTAATCGCATTAAATTTAATAGACCCAACTCTCCCTGGAATAGTTCCGTTTACAAACCTCAGAATGAGGCTAACACAGAGTAAGCAGTAATATAGTTTACTCAATATTATCTTTTTCATCTTTTAATATTTAAACATAGAAGTCACTGGGCATTTGCATACAGGATTAACCAATATTTTATATTTCTAACTACTCTTTCAAGTGTTTTGAGGGAATAAGATAGTACTTAGAAACTGCTAAATAAGCACTGAAGAACATGCCAAACAAGTGGACACCCAATTATTTTAACCACTTCTCTAAACTTTACTTATTAGATTTTTATTCTCTTTATTTAGTAGCTTTTTTATTTTACTCCAGGAAAAAGATTGTTCTTTTATGTCCTTTTCTGCATCTATACATACACATCTGTCAGACTATTCTCTTTCAGGCTATGGCACTTTATGCAGAGTGCAGAAAAGCAGTAAAATAGTAAACCAAATAAATTAAGGACAATGAAGAAAAAGAAAAGAAATATACCTAGTCTCATTTATACCAACACCCCCCACTATAACTTTTTATATCCTTCTATTCTTACAAACCATCTTTGCTTCTATCATTTCAATCCACTGCTTCTTGTGTTTTGTTCTTTAAACATCTTACTGTGAAGATCTCATCAACTCCATCCAAGTACAACTTGTTCTGTCTTCCACTCTTTTTGCCCAATCACATATTTTATATATTTGTTCTGTAATTTGATATTCATTCATTTGTGATGTAAGACCAAATATCAGCAAGTTATTTTTCCTACTAGTCATGCACATTTGTACTGAATTCACATATAATTCAGCTTCAACTCATTCTTGAACTAATTTCCTTTTTTTTGGCCATACATACCTCTTAACAATCCCCTTTACAATGTCTTTATACCAGCTTTAAGTTTCTTCTAATATATTGAACTTTCACTTTTATATAACTTTCATCAGTCCCATACAAATCTTTAAAATATCTTTCCAGGATTCCCCAAACTTCAGTTTCATCACAAAGCACTTTTTCACTCTTATTTTTAATATCATTTGTTCTTCTGGAAGCTCCACATTAGCCCCCATCAACCACTTCCCAAACCCTTTTAAAAAAAAAAAAATCAACATCACCCTATCATTTCTTGAGTCTTTTAATTTTAACTGCATCTTGTTCTTCAACCATTCTTTGCAGTTGTTTTTTCCTCTCCATACACTTATCTTTTTCTCATATTCATTCTTTATCAATAATATAATTCCTCATACACATTTTCCTCATTCACTACTTTTACCATTTTATCAATTCACCAAGCAATCTTTTATATACTTCCAGTTAGTGGAACTCCACATATTTTTGTGGCACTTTGTAATATAATTGTTTTCACTTTGTTCTAAGCCACTTGTACACATATATTATCTATAGTTAATAATGTTATATATATTAATTAAATATATTATTATTAATATTATTATTAATTAATATAATTAACCACATATAATTATTTATATATTAATGTAATTAATATACATATGTATTAATTAATTTACTCGATGGGAAGATTAATGTATCTACAAATACTTTTCATCTAGTACTTCATTTTACTTTTTTGTTTTCTATCATATTCATTTTTCTCAAGATCCATTCTTGAAATTACCAAGAAATAATCTACCTCATGTTTAGAACCTCCCCCTGTATTCTTCACTATTTTCTTTTGCAATATGAAAGTATTTCCAACCTATGGATTCCTGCATTTATTCATGCCCACAATATAGGTAACAAAAATGATAGTTTCTGATACCTATTTAAGTTCTTTCATTCATAATTAATTAAATTAAACCTAATAATTAAACCTACAACTACACCTGCATAGGTTTATTAATGCTAGTCTATAAGATTAGGTCTCCTTCATTTAAATCTATAACAAAATTCACCCCTTTTTCGGTTGTAGACTAACATAATTATTTTACTTTCTTTCATTTCAGTCATTAATTCATACTCTTTGCTATTCAGTCTTCATGCATTCAAACTGATTTTCCCCCCCCATATGTCATGGGCATTGCCAGATAGGCAGATTTGTTGCTTATGTGCCATCAAATTGTTTTTTACTCCTAATAACTACATAGATAGATATTCTCCATGACATTGTATCCCAAAGATAGCCTTCCAAATTCCCCAACCGTGCACCCATTACCCCTTTATCTCACTTTGCTGCTAGTCATCTTCTTTACTTTACTTTCTTCTTTCCCAGCATTGGAGCCTTTTCCAGAGAGCATATGTGTCCAAATAAGATCCTCTGAGACTGGTCATTTATGCCTCAAATGAGAAAATAACCCTCACAGCTTCAAATTCAAACTGTCTACCGTGGACCTCACTCCATTCCTAAGAGGTTCGTAAAGGGGGCGTGCATAAGCGCGCCAGCGTGCCTACCGTCCCTGTCTTACTGTCCCCATTTATCTGTACTTACTTCCTTCATTTATGTTTATACTTATACCTGCTATCTTGTACATGTTTGACAAATAAAATAAAATAAATAAATAAAATTATAGGTTGATTTTTTTCATAATCCATCAGCTTGTTGTTTGTTTGGCTTTTGTTTTTTGTTTTTTTGCTGTCCACAGTATTCTTAGATGTCCCCTCCAACAACAGAGTTAAAGGCATCAACATTCTTCCTATCCTTCTTTTTTAAAAATCCAACTTTCACCTCCATAAAGTGTCATAGGGAATACCACAGCTTGCATTAGTCTGATCCTTTTATGCATCGACACATCACGGTGGTGGATTAGAACAAATAAAAACAATGTATACAACTGTAAAACAAAAATCAAATATAGAAACATAAATCCAAAGACAGGGAAAACCTTGCATCACCAACACACTTTCCTGGTGCAACACACAATATTTTCATTTTACCCTAGCCCAACATTTGGCGGAAGAGTCAAGTCTTGAGTGCGACCCAAAAGGTTAAAAGGGTGGGGGTCTGTCAGGTCTCAGGGGAGAGGATGTTGCATAGGGCAGGGGTTGCAACAGAAAAGGCACACTTCCAAGGCCAAGAAGGTACAATGTTTAACATGTGTCCTGAGAAATCATAAATGACAGCAGCATTAAAACCAACAACCTCAAGTAATTGATCTTGATAGCAAACGCAGACTGAAGTTCAAAGTGTCACTAATGTTACTCCATTGACACAACTTTAGCTAGATCTTTGGACTTAGTTCTTGCAATGTTCTCTTCTTTCTCTTTAACTAGCATCATACCATGAGGCTGATCTGAAAAGCTGAACCTTTCTATTTACTTGGCATTTGAACAGTTGTTCTTAAGACTTAGAATTGCTCTCATTCACTTAGAATGACAATTTACAAAGATTATTAAACTTTTTTTAAAAAAAAATCCTCCTTTAGTATAAATGTAGCACATAGTTGTAAGGAACTAGATATGTAGGGAAGCAGTGAATATTTGGCACAGTCCAATGTGCTGATTTCCCCCCAGCTCTCTTTTTCTACCTATAAAATGGTCCTGACAAGAAAAAAATCCTGAAAAATCAGATTATAATATCAAACTCCAGTCTCACCACAATAATTATTATATCATCATAAGCTATAATTACTGCTTAATTTACTCTACAAAGTTTGCCCTCTGTTGTCAGTAGAGCTGATTGTAAACAAAATTATCATAACAAAAGTTATTTAAGACAAAGACAATGCAAGAACTGAACAGACTTTAAAATATATTAAGTCACCTTAATTATTTTCACAGTTTTATTGCTTAATTGATCATTTTATTCAACACAGCAAATTAGCCTGTCAGGCACAGAACATAAATTGTTAGATTGGCTTAAAAAATCTTTCCTGTCACAAAGTTAATACAACTTGATCTTCCAAGGAAGAGGAAAAAAAATGAAATACCCAAATAGGAAGAGAAATTAGTTAAAGATATAAGTAGAGGAAATAGTTGGAAAAAAGATATCTACCCAATTGCTAAGTCCCACTGAAACCATACACTCAAGCTATACTTGATCCTCCCCCCACCCCAAAAAAATTACATTGATCTCATTTTGGCAATTTTAACATTTCATTTATCCACTCTGTCTACAACTTTGCCTCTCCCTTAGTCTCTCAGGCTTCCCAAAAAGGTTGTTTGCCAATAGAATATGTCCCCAATTCTTTATTATTTATTCTTCTCACTCTGTGCAATGTGGCATAGATAATAAGGGTTTCTTGACTGTTCAGATGAGACAGGGTGTTGCATGTAAGAAGGTTGTAGATGCTTAAATGCCTTGTAATACTTTTTTTAAAATATAAGAAACCTACCTAATATTGGTACGGTCTTATAAAAGTCATTTATACCACCCATCTTTGTATTGAATTCAATATTCCTCAATTCTTTAAAATGAAGATAAAAATTGTTCTAAATGTCCATCCCACAACAAAATAACAATTCAAATAAAGACAATGTTTTTCACTCTAGAGAACCAGCTGACTGAACTTCCACCTTATTTAGATTATCACTACCTTTCTCATGTGCATCACTTTTTTTCTTTTCGGATATATATATATTTACTTTATGTACAATAAGAACCTGTAGTACAATAAGCTTTTAAAAAACCTATTTTGTCTGAAACATCCCGTATTCTTGATCAACCTGGCTTCCTCAATTTCCTGTTTTCAGAACAGCTGGCTTCACTGGGTTAGTTTGGGGACAATTTGTAAAGAATAGCTATCTACCTCAGTTGAAAGCATTTCAGATTAGTCAGACTTCTTGATTGCAAATACAAGGATTTATAATAAAAAAAGGACGTAGTCAAAACAGAGAGAATGAAAAGAAAACAAACTAATAAAGGACCTATCCTATCATAACATTTGAAATTCTGGTATTTGCTGGTATTGGAATATGTTCAAAATACATGAAGGAAATGTGCATTTCATTAAATGGTAATATTTGGAAGTCAACAGAGAAAACAAATTTCCAAATAAATATATAGAAGGGAACTATGCATGCTAAGCTTCCTTCCATCTCTCACAATCTTGGCGTTGTATGTCTGAGACATTTCTGAAAACAAAGCTACTTTTTAAGCCATTAGTTATATTCACTTACAGCTTATATTTTAAAAATAGCTGGGTGTCTCACTGTTCTGATTGATTTTTCATCCATGCCATACTTCATTGTTTTTACCACTTCTATTACTGTATTCAATGATGCAATACTTACTGTTATATGCAGAAGGATATGACAGAAAAGGAAATGGAGAAAGTGGCTACCAAAACACATGTGTGTGTGTGTGTGTGTGTATGTGTGAACAACATCAGTCATGATGTCTGCCACTGAGGACAGATTATGTCCAAAATATAATTGATTGCATGTATGTATG